>CM067376.1:259429250-259521796 GCA_034510155.1 Eucriotettix oculatus | reverse complement strand
TGCTTGCCTGAGAGTCTGAGGGGCCACCGCAATTTTAAATGAATGTCAAAAGTTTCTATTCCGTCTAGTATACAACTTTTTGTTTTGAACATTTTTGTTACCGTTTCTCGGCATCTTTTGGTTTGGCGGCAAGTCACCAATCGACTGGATATAGCTGTGCAACAGCAGACCCTGTTAAAACACCTCTATTTTAATGTGTTACTTCTAACTTAATCATACTGTATTGTAACTTGCTTCTACGAAATACTGTTTTAGAACTCTCCAGCGGGATATCTTGCCGTGCCTTGAAAATGCGGTCTTTACCTTTTGTATTTATTACTTCTCCATGTGGTGACCGCCAGAAAATTTGTGGAGCGTTATCATCTGGTATTTTAATTTATGCCAGAGCACACGTTGCCACGCAGATGACCCAAGACTCAACACTACCAATTTTTCTGTCTTTGAAACTCTTTCCCAAGCAAATTTCAGGCAGCAACTTCTTACAAAAATCCCCGAAAGTATACGAAAAGTTTATTGTAATATTACTGCATTACAGTAAATGTGTGTCTTACAATGAAATTTTCATTAACTACTATTAACTTTTATTAATTTATTGAAGTGCATTTTACTTTCAGCAATATAAAATTTCATTAATTCAGTGTTTCCGTATATAAGATGCCGGCTGAATACATTTATCCTATCATGAAACTTCAAAATCCACATTGATGACAAATATAGACTTACCACCCTTAATTAGCATGAAAATTACATGTAATAAAACAAATATATATGCTAACTACTTTGTGTGCTCGGTGTAAATATTTATTTAGAAGCGTTGATGAAATTGGTTTGCCTTGTGTGAATGAATAAGCAGCGTCCCGCAGTGCAACAGTGTATTTATTGGTTTGATCGAGGCCAGACAGAAAACTCAATCGCTCAATATCCATTAACAGACAGCAAGATAACGACAAAACTGAGTGGTCTGAGTTTGTGTGAGGGAGTGCGACGATGATTACAACACAACAGACACGAGCGCGCCTGTGGCCTAGTGTTTGTGAGGCGTTTCTATGCTGTGCTACTTTATATCTGGAAATTGCCTATAAGTCTCTCCGTTTATTGCGGGACCTGTCTGTTACGGCTCTGAATTATTAAATATTCGATTCCTGCTAAATTGGTACGCATGTGGCTTGCTGAGGAGGAGGGGTTTGATGGACGTAAACATGGAAACATGACACCAATTGGTCGAGCGCTGCTACGCAGATTTAAATCATCCTCCTAGAGCGGTCGATCGAGGCAACGTGATCGCCAAAAGAGAATGGAAATTACTACAAGATTATACATTGCAATCTAATAATTTGCTTTAATATCCGATATTGAAATGTATTTTCTGATGTGTCAATTGTTTTGATTCATTAATACATAATAGAAAATACACTGAAACATTTAATGTTTTTGTAAGATAAATTTTAGTTTCTAGCCAGTCTCTTATATCTACATATTACTTTAAGATATTATAATGTTAGTTCGTGACTGAAGTGCGATAGAACTTCCCAGTCGTTTTCCAAAGCATGGGACGAAAGGGGGTGGATTTACAGTGGGCAACATGGCTTCACACCTGGATTCTCTTGTGAGAGCAACTGGCAACAGTCTGCCAAGATCTGTCGGACGGGGTTGACAAGGGAGGGAGAATAGACGCTATAATTATTGATTTTTCTAAAGCCTTCGACGTCGTGCCGCATGATCTATTATTAAGTAAGTTAAAAAATACTGGTAAAGATTTTCGGGTTCTGAAGTGGATTCGGGAATTTTTAAAAGATCGTTCACTCAGAGTTCGCGTGAATGACAAATTGTCCGACTTTGTGGAAATCACGTCAGGGACCCGCAAGGAAGTGTCTTCATGTTCCTTGCATTCATAAATAATTTAATAATCGGTATAAAATCACAGATCAATCTTTTTGACGATGATTGTATGGCTTATAGGGAAATTGTAAACGTTGAGGATGCACAGATTCTGCAGACTGATTTGGACAAAATTTACCAGTGGTCATAAATAAAATGCAAATAAATGCAACGAAGAGTAAGGTAGTCGTTTTTATAAAAAAGAGAAATGTCCCTCCCATTAGATATAAAATGGGGAACGAAGCTGTAACGGAATCAAATAACTGTAAATATGTTGGGAGCACGATTAGTTAAGTTTTAAATTGGGGTAATGAGGTAAGCGTACTAAAGGCACTGCTGCTGCTTCACTTTGTAAACACTTACAAAACGCTGGTCAGGCCAATTTTAGAATATGGGGTAACGTGCTGGGGTCCATATCGAAATGAACACACTCTAGCGTTGGAAAAAATACAAAAACAGACTGAAAAAATGTTTGGGGGTCGTTTCGCGAACAATTCTCACGAGAATTTAGGTCTCAGTAATAGAAGAAAACATGCGGGGTTGTGTGCAATATATAAAGCTTATAAGGGTGAACCACAGGGCCTGGAAATAAATAACAAACCACCTAACGGCGCCGAATTATATTTCTGAAAATGACCACTCGTTCAAAATTAAAGAAAAAGGGCAACGCACAGACGTAGGAAAATTTTCATTTGTAAATAGGTCAATACGCGATTGGAATTCCTTGCCTGCAGAAATACATCTTTTCCAGGTAGCGTAAATCTATTTAGGAATAGGCTAAGAAAACTTAAGTGAGTAGTATTTTTCACAATCAGTGAAGTGATAATAGTGAAGTGCAGTTAAGTGATTTTTGTGTGACCCCTTTATTTTCTTTTTCAAATCAAAATCTACAATTCAAAATTCTTCCTTAGTGTAAACTTTTTGTAATTGTATTTGTGTTTTATGTGTATTTTCTTTGTATATAGCTGCCACCGGGCAAATGCACAATAGCAGATAAGTACTAATAATAATGTGCTTTTTGTTAATGTTAATTACCATCATCTTATCTAGTACATAAATATGGAAAATTAGTGTTAATTTAAAATTAATCCAAAAATAATCATAAAAATATGTAGTGAGCACACTGCTAATAAATTAACACTGAATTAATTTCATAGGGTTAATTTTCTGTACATTTTCCTCTAAAGGGAGGAAAAACTTGAAGAAGGCATAAAAACATGCCAAAACAAAATTTAATAATAAATATCTGTAAAAGGTCATCAATTGTTTAATTATATATCAACAGACGTTAAATTTTAACCTTTATTTCATTTTACTTGAATAAACTTTCTGTATAACGATATTCAACCCAGAAAATGATTGTGTCGATCGTTTGAAGTTCTAGGAATCTTCCTTCCACTCTCTTTCTAAGCACAGAATAGACTCATGTCAATCATGTTCCCTGCTACGTCATATTTGTCCATTATGATTTCATTTACCATTAATACGATTGGTATGAAATTCTGGTGTATTGTAAGCCCGTACCCAGAGAAGGATACTGGCGATCTTTTGAAGATTGTTCCATCCTTCCCCCTGTTAGGCCAAAACCTACCCATCAGACATCAATAAATTTCGAATGAATACAATATGACCTCACATTTCCCGTCAAGCGAGATAAATTGCTATTTAACATGAAATAATGCTGAAGTTTAATTAACATTCGATTTAAGTAATGATACTGTCTAATTAGTCAATAATAATTCAAATGTTTTATAATTTGCTATGAATATCATTGGAAATTACGATACGTAATTTTCTGTAACTAAAGGTCTTTTTGTGCTTATTGGCGAAAAACAATTAAAAAACATCCTTACTTAAATAAAAAAGTTATTAAACACTTAATAACTATATAACCATAAGTAATCATACTTTTTTATGAGTTTATAAATATGAAAAATATTTAATAATTCTCATTGTAGGTTATTTATATAATGACATGGACCGAAGGAACTTAGATTCATTTTTCGTAGATATGTACATGGATCTATACATCAGTTTTGAGTTCCCCATCCAAACTAAAATGAATTACCACAGGGTCATGTATCTGAAATGCTAAAGCTTGACAATTACAGATACTTAAGACTAGTAAAAACAATGTAGAGTGATTTATTAGTCACCATGCAAATGATTCAGAATTGCGACTGTGGCATCCTAGACGGATTTTTCGATAGCTTAAAGTCGAATCAACTATCTAATAATCATGAAAAAGATTTAAAAGTATCGTATCATTACTTAAATAAAATATTATTTTACGCTAACTATATATATATATATATATATGAATCCCCATTACCCTTAGTCCCGCCATAACTACAGAATGACTGTACTGATTTCATTAATCTTTTTTTAAGTTTTCTAATAATTTGTACAAGGTTTTCATGGAAAGAAAAATTTAAAAAATTGCGTAGATAATTATATAATTTCAGAAAGATTAATACGAGTTCTTTACACTTGATCTGTTTATGCCCCGAAACGCCTAAACGGATTTCAATGAAATTTTCAGGGATTAAGACAGGAATTTCAAGTTAAAGTTTCTGGTATGCTTCAATTCATTATCTATTGAATTGTAGCGAGAAAGGTGGCGTACAAAACAACTGCGAGTTTAAACTCCTATTAGCCGTTCCTATACCATTCATCCCATTTACTGTGTTATTATAAGCGTTATTTTAGCAGCATGAGAGATAGAGGTAGGGCGATTAATATCACTCCATCTATTGTTGTAAACATGCGACTCATAAGGCTTGCCGTGAAGCAACCATTAGCTCTCTTGATTTCCCTTATTTGTCTACCACTGGACTGGACGGAAGTGTTCATACAGTATTTATAGATTGATATTCATTCTTATTCAATTACCATTTCTTCGCAACTGAAAAACTTAGAGTGTTTTGTGTGTTTTATGCGTGTTTAGAGGTGTATCATCTCGTTAGTCGAGTTCATAATCTTCGAGACAATGAGCAAGAAGAATATATTAGGCAGTGTTTGGAGGAAATCAGAATGGGAATTTCTCAAGCGAGAGATACCACGGCTCCGGAAGAACCCATACCGTCAGGTCAGGTGAGAGGCGACAAAACAGACTATCAAATGTAACAATTACCTAGGAACTTATGGCGTATAACTTCCAAACGACTCCCCTAGAGGGAGGGGTGGAATTGGTGGAATTTTTATTTAAGTAAAAATTCATCCCTTGAGTGGGGTAGAAATATTATCCTATTAGAAATACGTGTAGTCCTGTTATTGTACCGGGAGTATTTTTTACTGTCGAGATACTGGGAATATATTTGAGGTTCATGGTTTATATTGTGACGTTTTCGATGCTGGCTTATTCATGTGTTGACCTAGAGTCATATCCGGACAACGCCGGGTCTCCACTGGTATTGTCATAAATAATTAAACCTCAGGTTAAAATCATTATTTCAAGCTCATAAGCTCGAAGAGTATGTGTCTTTCAAGCGTGAGATAGTGTTTAAATTTAGCTACTCTTTATTAAACAAGTGATACTTTTAATTAGTAAATAAATATGCAAAATGTCACAGGGCAGGTGATTGAAGCACGTTATGTAAAGGTCAGGGCCGCACACACTCCATTTTCTTTTGAAGATGTATGTATGGATCTATACACAATTTCATGATGGTTGAAGTATCTTCTTTTTTCTGTAATAAAATTGTCTGTATGTGTGTAAGTGTCTGTATGTATGTTCCGCATACAAATATAAACGAGCAAACCAATTTCGACCAAATTTAGTTTACGTGTCCTTGGTATTCCGTAAATAAACACTGTTTGGGGTACGACACGACTGCCACCCCTTGGGGTGAGGGTGGAGGGATTGGAAATATGTAAATATTAAAAGTAGCAAAATTAATTTCATAGTGTGTGCGCCAATACTGCTAGCGTATAATTTCAACCTAATCCGTAATCGACGAGGAGTATGCTTCGGTGTTGGAGGTGGAGGAGAATCACATAAAAATAACCAGGAACAATTTAGATTGAGCTCTGAGCTAAGTTTAATTCTGACATTAAAAATGTAATTTAAATTACAATGCATCACCATAGAGGGGTTGAAGGGAAAACACATTTACGTAAGCTATATTCACAGATTGAACAATTTCCACCAAATGGTAAACAAGTGTTTTTGGTGAACCTGTCTAGTCGCATATAGCGTAATACAGGGCTACCACCAGGGCAGCAACGAGAGGCGGTAATTTTTAAAATTCCATAAACTGCCGTTATTTCCTTCTATATATATATTCCCAGAAAATATGTGCGTATAATTATGTCAAATTACTTGTTATCGTTTACGGTGAATTGGTTTACGTATAAGTTCAACCCCATTCATCGTGGGAGTGTAGGGGGTGTCATATGAAAATTTAAAACAAAACCTGTATGTTTTCGTATCAAAATTTGTGCTACGGGAGTCTTTGAGTTCGTTTCTGACATTTACAATGCTAATTAATTTGCAGTTAATATCTTAGCAGGGGGATGGGAAGGGATAAAACACGCTTCTGCGTAATACATTTAAAGAACAGTACAATTTCGATAAAATGTTTTTACATATTCCTCGCGAACCAAAACTGGATATGATACACTGTTACCACCCCTATGGGGAAGGGGTGGAATTAGCGGAAGTTTTATTAGTAACAAAGGCTCATACGTAAGTCGAAAACAAATCTTGAGGTTTATAAGTGTTTCCCAGAAAATATGTGCGTATAATTAAAAATAAAGTCTTAATAGATTTCTCAAAGTTATCGCGGTGATTATGACGTCATAAAATAGGTGGTGTGCAAAACTAAATTTTTAATAAAAAGTGTCGCTCTAGCTGATGGTTGAATGATTTGTTGACAAAGAGGTTACCGGTGAATTGGTTATGTTAGCGGGCTAGTATAAATAACCTCCCGGGTATCACCGGGAACCCAGCTAGTATCTAAAAATTTAGTGATCATTTGTCTAAAGTTTATTTTAATTTACTTTTTTACTTATCAGGAGATAAATTATATGAAATGAATGTAAAAATTAACTTCTGTGGTACATATTAAGTGATACGACGTTGTTTAACAGGCATATAGGCTGTTTTATGGAAAGGGAAACTTCTGGTTAAGGGATATTTGAGAAAGAAGGTAATCTCGCATCAAAACGTCGGCCTATCAATTTTTTTTGTAATTAATTCATTATGAAGTGAATTTGACGGTAGAGGAAAGAAAACCATACCTGTACAATATATATATATATAAGTATGTTACAGTTTTATTGTTGGTAAAAAAATTCTACATTACTCAGTAAAATATCACAATTTAGTTACCTGCTTTGCAATGTAGTGTTATTGTAGATCATAAAAGTATTTTCTTAATAAAAAACAATTAAATTACTAATCGTGTAAGTTATTAATCGTCTGAATACTGGTTTCAATAATTGGCTCACAAAGGTGTACCGATACGAATTTATATCACTCACATTGCTATTTTCATCCTTCTCTACTGGCCAATTTTCGAATAAATTCGCGTCATTTTCTGTCACCAATATACTCTACAAACACTTGGAACTATGATGAGGGTATATTTCGCCTCAGATTTAATAACGTTCTTTTACAGTTTTTATCTATTTACAGTTCAGAATTTCTCCGACGGTAAGTGCCAAATTATTATAATAACATAATTTTGTGACATGTATTCATAATAATATCATACAGCTCTGACGTTGTTGCCCCCTCTCCCCTCCCCCTGAAAAAGGCCGCCCTCAAGCTGCAAAACAACTTTAAAAAATTTAACTGAATTACACGAGAAGCATGTTAACCAGAAAAAAGATGTAATTTAATTTAGATAATACTAATTCTGCACGAACAATTCTCGGGTTTTCAACCGGGTAAGTATAGAGTTTAAACACAACGTTTCCATGGCTTGCTCTGCCATCTTCTTCAGGTGAACTGTTCTAATACTAATTCTAATACAGATTTAAGAAATTTTTTGTAGAAAATAAAAATTTACATTTTAATTATATTGACATTTTTAAAAAGACGGCCACAATAATTTTCTAACATTAGTACCTACTTGTTTCAGGTGTCTTATATATATATATATATAATATATATTCAGCAGCCTCAATAAAAAATAAAAAGGGTATTGGATATTTATATACATATATGTATATAAATATCCAATACTGTTTATTTTTTTATTGAGGCTGCTGATTTTAGTGTGATAATATTGATTTTGTTAAATTCGCGTTCATTATAATTTAGATATGAAGCTTAAGTGTATTTTAGTATGTTAGTTGGAATAAGTGAAAAGAGACACTTCATAAGATTTGTGCGCAGACTGTACTCGTATGATAAAGGACTTGTGTATACATCTGAGACGCATCGTTTTTCCCGTGTGCAGGGCTGGCGAGCGCGTGCTTTCATCAGCGTTCTGGAAAGTTCGGAGCCTTGGTTCTATAGTTCGAACAAGAGATGGAAAGCCGAGCTCTTAATACTGATTGGGTAATTATAGCACGTGATCTAGCGATGGCAATATGGCGAAAGGAGGTAAAAACACTCTCCAAGGCAGTAGGGTGGCCAGAGAGTGGATATTTTCTTTCAAATCAAATTTATTACTGAGTTCCGTTCAAATGCCAACTTGGCTTACCGTTTAAGATATTGCCACATCTCAGAGCCTGCAGCCATAGCCCAGGTGTAGAAAACTCAACCATTTTGTATCTTTATTTACCTTTCGTTTCTAGAATTTTCTATTTCTTGAATGATCTGTTTTTGGAATATTTCATTAATGTATAAATTGTACTGGACCTCGATGTGGAGGCAGCGTTTCGCAGTACGAGCCTTTGTACAGCACTACGTGTTAAATAAAGGTCTATAATCTCTAGCAGTGTGTGTTGCTGTATATCACCATCCGACAGAAACGTGACAATCTTCTGGCCTACATTTGCCTGTTGAATAATCGTTTATTTATTTCTAAATCGGGAAAGGTTCATTCGCGGTAGCAACAAGAGCAGACAGTATTATGAAATTCTTAAATCACTAATCACATTTGGCTTTATTTTAACGAAAGTAATGAACGTCAACAGCATCCTTCTTTGTTAAAACAGAATGGACTAGGCTTATTTAGTCAGCCGGTTCAAAAGCGTTAAGATAAGACTCGCCACCAGCCAAACTTTTCCGAGATATATTTTACACTCTAGCACAGGCGTCCTAATTTTTGCCGCCGTAGGAAGTCGTCTACCATGCCTTCCACCTAGAACAGGTAAGCGACAACGTGATAAGAGAAACAACCAGACTGCCTATTCTCATACAAATTAGGCACGT
The DNA here is from genome assembly GCA_034510155.1 of Eucriotettix oculatus. Classification (NCBI taxonomy): domain Eukaryota; kingdom Metazoa; phylum Arthropoda; class Insecta; order Orthoptera; family Tetrigidae; genus Eucriotettix; species Eucriotettix oculatus. The sequence goes on along the minus strand of CM067376.1, from coordinate 259,512,591 downwards.
AGAAAACTTGTAATATAATATTTGTTTTCAATTTCCAAACACATTATGGTCTGCATTTCTTCAAGGTGATATTCGAATTTTGGGTGATATAATGTTGAAATTTTTTCACTTTAAGGGCAATCACGTACGTCACTTCTGGATTTTATTAGTTCATCTTTTGAATAAAGAAGAGCAAGGAATCTTGTATTACTAGCAGAATAAGATGGAAGCCCAAAGAGTGAGAGAACCCTCTGAGTCAAACATTACCACCCCTAGCGAACTCAAACACGTACAAAGTAATTGTTGAAGTGTTTTGTTTGACTTGCCGCCACAAGTTCTTAGTAGGATCAGAGTCGAAGAGCGTCGCGTCAGTACGGCTATGGCGATGGCGCTGGCGCTGCTGGAGATGCCTCACAAAGACCTTACCCTCACCTAATAACATTTTCACTCGAAGAAGAGTAATTACTCAGTTTCATTTGCAATCATGCAAATAACATCACACTGCTCTGATTTTATAAATTAATATTAATTATATAATCTCTTTATGATTTTTAACGATATTATCCTTTCAGAAGCTTAAAAAGCAATTTCAAGTATTTCACCTCAAAATTTACAAAATTACTGTAAAAGATTTCTTTTCATTTGGTAATATCTTATTCATAGAATCAATTTATGCAATGGTAAATAGAAAATACTTTTTAACAAATATCTCAAAAATATTTAAGTTTTTGTGTGCATATTTAATACTATTATATTAGCCAGCAGTGAAACATAGGATAATAATTACAGTCCTGTCAAATAATTTCGTAAATAAAGCTGTTGTTTTGGGAATCAGCCTTCAGACTGGATTGATGTAGCTCTTCATGCTCATCTATCCTCAATTAATCTTTGCAACTCCGCATAACTATTGCACCCCACATAAACCATGATTTGCCTAATATATCTCAGCCTTAGTCTTCCTTTTCTATTCCTACCCCACACACTTTCTGATATTAATTTAACGAATCCTCCGTGCCTTATAATGTCTGCCTATTAGTCAGTCTCTTATGCACTATATAATGTTTTCTACTCACCAATTCTTTGAGACCCAATCTGTAGATATGGCTATAAGAGAGAACAGCTTTTCGAAGTACTCTATTCTTTTATAAAGCACAATTATAGACGTACCAATAGCGAGGTCATTAGTGACTAGGTAATTACGTAATTTATTTCCTTTCGTTTTTGGGGTATACACAGCCTAAATACACAAATAGACACTCAGGCCCTTGCTAGGATTGGAAACCAGTACCTCTGTGGTGTGACGCTGTGACGCTAGCCACTAGACCATAGAGGCGATCACTATTATATTTTGTTCTGCAATGCCGACTGTTTAGCTCACATTCAAAACCACGCTTCACTTAAACACTTTGAGAAATTAATTTCTAGTCTCCCAGCTTATATTTGATGTAAGAATATTTATCTTTTTGTATTCAGTTTGCCATTTAATTAATCCGAGAAATGTTCTAAGACTGATTAAATTTTAATATCGACAGTATAATTTTGTATCTAATATTGAAATTATTTTTAAATATATATGCTATGACAAATTGCGAATAAATCCTAAAATTTCTAATTAAATAATATTAGAAAACTCTCTCTTTCAATTAAGTGACTGCAATTTTGGGGTGAAGAAAAACAAAATAACTGTGATGAATTACTCAAATTATGTCCTTTTTACCCTACTTGATGTATTACCTCCGTAATTATTTTAGCACGACATACTGTCTTAGAAAAACTGAAAATTACATGAAATTATTGATTAAACTAGGCAACAAAAAAGAAACATTTTTTTTGTCTCAGAAAGAAAATATATGATTCTGATAGCATTTCTTGTCCTGAATTCAAATATGATATTGATTTTTCTCCATCACGCAATATTTCCGAGAGACAGGCATTTATAATTTCAAACACTTTAATATTTTCTACATTTTTAAGTACACATTCGAACATTCGGACTCACCTATAATTTAAGAAAAGAAGATTTTCTGCATTTTTAGCCTGTGGTTCAACAATAATTGGCCAGCATAATATTTGCCTTGATATCTCTTTTCTATCGCTGAAATCTCCTGATGAAAGCGTTCCCCGTGCTCATCGCTCACTGCGCCAAGATTTTCCGGTGAGAAATCTAGGTGCGAGTGCAGGAAGTGTATTTTTAAGGACATATTACAGCCCAAATTTTTATAAGATATTTTAGGCTCATCGACAATATCACGGTAATTTTCCGCCTTTAGATTTCCCAAAAAAATGTGAGTTACTTTTTTAAATGCTTGCCAAGCTGCTTTCTCCAGTGGATTCAATAGTGATCGTATTTGTTAACCCACAAATATCCCTTCTTTAATTTTTGCTACATTAACTTTAGGAAACTTCTGTTTTAAGTACATGAAACCAGGAGTATTGCCCACGGCTTTCACGAAATTCATCATCAATCCTACTTTGACATGTAAAAGAGGTAGATACACATTTTTAGGATTGCACAATGCGTCATGTTTCACATTTTTCTGTTCAGGAATGAATGATGAGCGTTTAGGCCATTCTTTTCTGATGAATTCGTTTTTTATATCCCTACTATCCGAAAGACACAAAAAACCACAGTACTATGTGTAACCAAGCTGCAGACCAAGAATAAGTGCAATTACCTTCAAATCACCACATACACTGCATAATGAAGCTTTGGAAATATTAATTGAAAGTTTTCATATGTTTCTTTCATACTAGCAGAGTGACCCACAGGCATTGATCCATTAATTGAAATTAAAATAAAAAAACTGTGGGTGATGGAGAAATTCCGAATACATATTTGAAAACACGATAAAAATCTGTATTAAGTACAACTATTGGTACTAGTGAGACAAAAATCATGTTGACTGGTGCTATATACGTAGATATGTGGGTAACTAATAAACATCTTTAAAGTCGCTCTATAAATCATTTGAATTTAAGAATATTTTATAGTTTCAAATTATACGAGGGCAGCCCAGAAATTAAAGAAACACAATTTTTCTCTCAGTCCCCTACAATAGAACGAATTCAAAACTTTAGATATAAAATCTTCAAAGTATTTGAAGTGCGCAAAAGGTTTACGTTTGTACCGACAGATAGCATACTTCCATCAATGGTTGAGCATGGTGTCAGTAAGTGATGTATATTACAAGTAGCGTCTTCCTACTACGGAGCGAGAAACAGTTAAAAACATTCACTGACGCTATGTGCAGTTTATGGAGCATCAGCAGTTGACATAAATACAGTTATTTGCTGGACTTGGTTGGGTGAGGCCATCAGAGAGTGATTCGGCAGAGCTCATACCTAACACGATGCATAAATGAACCAATCTGAAGAAACGCTTCCAGCGACTTGGACACCATAACAAACAGGGTGATTGTTTGCTTCAATACGACAACGCTCGCCCTCACACAAGTTTGAGGACGTCGGAACACAGCACGAACGAGGGTTGAACAGTGCTATGCCAGACTTTCACTTGTTTGGGTCATTGAAGAAAGCCATTCTTGCGGATGACGAAAAGGGGATTCGCACAGTGAAGTAGTGGCTTCGTGAACAGAAGCAGGAGTGGCGCCGACAGAACATTCACGCCCTTGTGCCTAGTTGAAGGAAGGCCGTAAAACGGGAAGGATATCACATAAAAAATAGGTAGTGTAGAAGAAAAAGTTCCTTCTTATGTATAAGTTTCATTTTGTTCAATAAATAATTGTTGAAGAAAAAATTTAGTACATTACTTTATGGGCCGCCTTCATAGTTATATATCACAATTAGCGACCTTGAACTAATTATAAAATATAGTGACAAAATTGTCTTGAGTTTAATCGGACTGCCTGTTACACTGAAATAATTTATATGCATGAAAGTAGTGTGTAGTCAATAATTAGTTGTTATAGTTTCTGGTAAATCGCGATCAAACAGCAGTATTACATATCAGTTGATAACAAAGTCTATAGTTATATAAAACATTAAGACTTTCCGTACAGCTTATTTAGGTATTATATGTAACGAGACTTCACAACGTTCTACACAACCGGCTACGACATTATTAACTTTCTCCACGATTGTTCATTTGTCTGACTGGTCAAACTTAAACTGAATATTTCAGTTATTTGGAAGGTTCAAAAAATTATTATTGATTTACAGTCACTGAAATCACATTATGAGTTCCGGCAGTATTAAGAAGATTGATGTGTGCTGCTGATAGCATATAGGATTCTTAACTACATGTCATTAAATTATTACACTAGCTGAAATTGACCACAATTTTATTTAGTTCATATCAAAATATGAGCGCACAAGGTTCCAGTTTCATAAAATGACAGGCGGGGAAGTACGACTCACGACTAAAGGCGAGATAATTAGAATCTAGCTGCATGATCATAATTTATAAAACTTCAACTTACAAATCGCCTTTTCTTCATAATATTGTTTCATTTTATGATCATTCAACCGAGAAAGGAAAAACTATATAAAATATTTAGAAACATAATCTAAAAATAACTTATGTTTTTTGGTGTGCAAAAAATTGAAAAATTTTGGATATCATCGCGATTATTCCGAAGTGTCAAACTATCGACATTACAATGTTTACCTTAGCAATACGATTTAATCAGAGATTCCCAGCCACAACAGTCTTTTAACTAACCACGAAATCAATGCACACCCTCAAGAGAGACCCAATAAATGAACATAGTGGGAAATAAATCGAGATAGGAAGGCGTAAACTTTTACGATTTATGTCGAAAGGAAGCGGATGCAAAAGAGGCAGAACGACTTAATTGTAAAAGCACGGGTTAGCAGACCGATATTCAGGATAAATGAGACACGGATGCGGGAGGCAGGGAGATTGATTGGCCGATTCATTCAACTGGCATTAAACAAAGAGCTCTGCGGATGTAAATTGCAGCAACCAGTTTAAATTAGTGAAGAAAACGCCGAGTACATTGGAATCCGACAAGCCAGTTTTACATTACGGTCTAGAACGTTATAACTTTCCTTTTTGCGAGTTATAATTACAGCTACAGGCCTCTGTAATTCTAAATTTATTCATTTTGTAAGATAACAGAAACTTACGCTGTCTGGAGCGATACAAAATTTTCTTTATTTCGGACTGAACGTGTGCTTCCAGCGTGGTGAATTGTAAATACAGATATTAAAGAAAAATATTTCACACGACGGAAAACCAGAACGAAGCTGAATTTGCGCACGAAAATCTGAACAAAACACTGAAATACAAACAAAATGTGTTATTTCACACAGCCCACGTATAATTTAATAATTACATGAATTTCCAAGCATTATATGATGAAAGACTCTTGAAGCTGAGAAAATGTATTTAGTAAAGTAAGCGATTACTAATTAACAATTTTGCTATAATTAAGTTATGATTGCGACTGATCTTAGGCTATTTTATTCGGTAACACATATTATTTGAAAGTTGGTTATCAAATTTAGAATCTAAAACAAAAGGCACCTCTGCTATATACTAGACAATGTTGCCGGCCCGCATCGTTCTTTATATAACCGGAATTGGACAAACATGTGACGAGTAACCGGTTTCCCCTTAGGCATCCCTATAGCATTCATTAGATTGTCGTGAGAGTTTTTGTGGTTAGCACTTTACAACACAAAGCATGTTCTGCAGATCATTTGAACATTTCGGCTGCTTTCCCCCTTTCACGCCACAATGCGTCCCACGTAAAATCACATCTTCTCCAAGGCACCATGTTTGTCCTGCATGATTTCCTAAATTATTCACCCGATTGCTATAAAATTTTTATGTACTGTAGCGCTCTGCCGAGATCTCTAGAAAATCTCTAGAAGATTGAGTCCAAAAGAGGTCCTACCCTAATGATATACAGACCTTGCAAATGGATAAACTATGAACTCATGTAGCTTTTTAAATGAGACAATTAATTTGCTGTTTAGCGCGAAATAATGCCTAATTTTAACTTACATTTGAGGTATTTAATAATAAAGCAAAATTTTGTACAGTATTGCGACTCTGGCGTTCGAGGCGGAAGTTTTAGTAACCAAGTGTACTGCCTATTAGCGTGCTTGCTGCGGCGGTGACGAAGGCTTTCGCGAAAAACAATTAAAAAGTATCACAACTTTAATAAAAATGTAGCAATATTTAAGCGTTATTACATGTTTGAAAGGCTACCTGAGGGTAAACATTTTATATTAAGCTAATAAGACCGTAGAGGAGATGACTGCCAAGCCTTATATAATACTTCAATTTAACACAATTTAAATACTGATACTTTTAATTACTTAATCAATATGCAAAATGTTTTATAAAGCACAGGGCAGGCAATTGAGGTACGTCATATAAGGGCGAAGACTCTTCAGACCAAATTTTATTTCCTGTATATGAATAAACATAACTACCTTCTTTATTTCACACTAATGATACGAAGTGATGGTTCAAGTATCATCTGCTTATAAATACAATTGACTGCTTCTGTGTATTATTCTGTATGTGTGTGCTTATTTAATGTATCAATAGATTTTCTGACTCGGATTAGGTTCTGCGTCGTGGCGGTGGTTGAGATGAAATTCAGACCTGACAATGTAGGGGGTGTGGAAAGGTAAAATTTCAAAAATGTGAATCTTTCGCTGATGGTTTAATCACATGTAGACAAACAGATTGCTGTTGAATTAAATATTGTTGTGGGCTAATATAAACGAATTCTCCGGAATCTCCTAGCACCCACCTAGTTATACAATGTGGGTGTTTCCCAAACTTTTTCAGGTCCTGACACCATTACTATGTTACAAATTCTCCTCGAAGCCGCATTCAAAACATTGGTCTCTTGAATGCATTTAAAGTTCACAGTTATGCGGTTAGGTTTGTTTAAAAATATTAGAAAAAATAAATATGGATTTTATAATCACAAAATCAATTTCTTACGAATGAGATGTATTAGCTTGTGGCTCACTATTAAATTTATCAAATTATTGATCCACCTGCTGTTTCACGTTTATATTCGCAAAAATACTTAATTTTCATTAGCGCCGATTAGTCAGCTTCACGTAGATTGAAACTTGTAAGTGGAATAACGATGCTGCAAATGAATTAACACTTCAACATTTCTTCTACTGGAGTTTTGGTGCCAAGTGGCTCGAACTATATGTAATCAGTTGTGATATGTGGTTTCCGAAAGCAGATTGTATATTTAAACACATTTAAACTTCATTGGAGATTAGAAACTGATGCTCAAGGGAACCAGTCATTGATAATCTTCACAATTTGTTTCCGTAAGGATTATTTTAAAAATCTGCCTGACGTGTCCCAAAGGCGAGGACGAAACATGGTAGTAATGGATTAAATATTTATTGTCTGTAATTTTTTCGTTTTGATTTATCTCTTTATACTTTTTTTCCAAAGCAGACTGTAATGAGTGTATGTGGCAATCGCCTTTTTTTTCGTCACTGGGTGAAGAATTCCCCATATTGGAGACACTCAGTACAAGTAAACTCCAAGGCGCAAGAGAGACTATATATTGGAATACCGAACGAGCCAAAATCACCGTTTGGCGACTTAAAAAACCTGGTTCCTGAGCCCAGTTTCTTGAACCCGGCAATTTTGAAGGGTGCGCTCTTTTCGAGAAATAAGGTAGAGAAACCGCGGGCCAAGTTGGATTTTAATTGGAGGCTGAGGGTCAAGTGATCCGCCATGCATTTTATGGTTAGGTGAATGAAGGGGTTGACCTGCGAGAATGGATGAGAGAAGTTGATGTAAGGAAAGTTGAAAACGGAATAAGTATGGAGGTTGCGTGGTGTTTGATTCACGGCACGGCAGTCGGACATAAACATATGAAGGAGATATAAGTTGATTCAATCGGGTATGAAATTTAGACGTAGGAAGGTGGAGATGAGAGGTATAGTTTAGAGTTTGGTGATGAACATCAGAAATTAGGAAGAAGTGTCTCGAGAGTGAGATAAGTTCGCAATCTAATCTGGGGGCAAACTGAAAAGAAGATAGATGTATGCGAGCAGACACATTCTACGTAATCCTGGCCCCAGAATTCCTAGAAAGAAGACGAGGTAATGACAGCAGAATTCACCACTGGAAGGAGGCGCCTGACGAACGCGGAAGCAGCCTGAATGACGAAATGGGAGGAGGACGTTACCGTTTCACAAGTGATGAGCGTCTGTTCCACTGTCTGAAATGTGTCATGACTGTCGTTCTTCTGAAAAAAAAATCCCCACAAAATAACTCTTATGAGATTGAGTAAATTTTTAAATTGGATCCTAAATTTCGTACTTGTTGTTTACTTTTGTTTCTGGTAATAAATTTAATTTGTCCTACTCAATCTAACCAAAGTAAGATTAAGATATAATTATAAGATGTGTAATATTGCTCTGGATTGGAACTACAGCCCAGTTTAAGTCTTTGATCGACCACGACGACTGCCGGACTGTCAACTTACACATTACTTTGAGTGAAACTTTGTTCCAGCTTCTCCGTGACCAAGACGAGCATCAACAATCTATTCTAACCTCTGCCATGTGAGGCTGTGGCGCTGACCATTGCACTACATTAGGTCGCCTAACTGAAATATTACTTTACTAAAACTATATATTTTTGTACTTCAACGAATTGCGAACATGCTTCAAGGGATTATTAATTATTCTGTGAAACATTTTATAGGAAGTAATATATTCGCGGCGCCCCTATGGACAGTCTAGACGCTCCAGGTCGTCGCGAAGAGAAGTTTAAAAATCACTTAAATAAAATTCTGAATTAGTTTCATTCTCCGCAACGCACTCAACTGAAACAAACTGTCGTACAATATTAGTGCATTAATTAAGCGAATGTACTCCATTAAATTTTAATCACTGCAAACAAATATCGTTCCATTATTTTTATCGTCCTTGCAAGAGTTCTAGTGTTCGCATCGCACAAGACAACGGATTAAAGCGACGGTAATCTTTTAAGTAAATCCTAGCAGAATGTGGGGCAATGGTCGCTGTATTGGACGCAATTCAATATGGTGGAATTCCTTGTTTTATCTCTGTCCTCGGTCACGTAACAACCTATCGACGGGTGGGAGTAATACCATCCCCTTACAGTCCTTACTTGCTTTCGGTTCACTAGGAAAACGTGTACAAAATTTGGTCGAAATTGCTCCACACGTTTTGACATGTATCCATCACATAGACACAATAATAGACTGAAGCAGAAAATTAAAGTTATAAATATACCTGAAACATCTATTCGGTGTCATTATTGTGCAAGAATGTGTTTATATACAAATTCATGTTTGGAAAAATGAAATTGTGTGCGGCCTGTGTGTTTGTATAATAAACCTGCAATGATACTTAGTATACATTTTTCATAATTATAAACCAATGAAAGCGTTCCATTACTTATGGTTAGTGTAAGATAGGAGTTTATTTAAGAACTGATACTTTTTAAGATTTTTTCGTGAATGTTGCATTGGATAAGTGACTTGACTTTCAGTTACAGAAAAATCTGTCTCGGGCGTCAGATGCGTATTCCATGATCATTATTGCGACTCACATAAATTTTAGCACTATTATTATAATTAAAAGTATTAGGTCAAGCTAAGCGTTATTTCTCGCTAAACAGCGATTTAATTATCTTGTTAGACAGGCTATGTGCGGTCACCAATTCTGTTGCAAGTTCTTTATGTCTTTAAGATAGAATTCTTTTTGGTTCAAAAGATCTCGACAGAAATCTTACTGTGTGTGAGATCAACGTGAAAAAAAAACGACCTGTAGCGTGTTTAAACAGGTTCGGCACAAAAGTACTGGAGGTCGTCGTGTACACGTCCTTTACTTTAATAGAAATTAATTTAGAGTGATTTCATTATTTTATTTATAAATTAAAAATAGCCTCCTTCTGTTGGCCACTTCTACGGTGGCATTCTAATAATTATAAAAAAAGTTAGACATTGTAAACCCAGCGAGAAATTTTAAAGTAATATTTACAATGAATTGACATTCAAAAATTACATATAACTCTCAGCCCTGTGTGGTGCAGTAGTTATAAATCCTGCCACGCCTCACAGAGGTCCTGGGTTTGAATCCAGGTGTGGACATATGTTGTGTGTACATGCCGTGAAAACCCCTACAAATAAAAGAGTTCTCCATATCGTAAAAAGTTGCTAATGACCATTAGAAATTAGTGCGACTCTAAAGATTAATAATAACAATATGTATTTCTAAGTGTTATTATGTGTGAATAAACTGAATGAGCTTGAAGATAAAATTTTAAATATATTGTATTTTTACAGTTATATTATTATTTAGAATTTATGAAAATTATCCACTAGAAGCTATAAAAGTATCGGAGCAGCGAGACACTCCCATGCCTAACCTCTTTTCAATTTTTAATTTGTTATTCACTTGATGCATAAATTTTTTTGATGTTGATCGGTGATACTAAAAGTCTAAGAGTTCTTCATTTACGGTTTTCTCATAGGTAAAGGCATATTTTCTACTGGTTATCAAATGAACCGATTTTTGAAGAGAACTAAAATTTATATTTAGTTTACGATAATTATTGTATTCTAAGAATGTCTATACAAATTAAACTTGGTTTCCATTTGAAAGTTGTGAGCAATTAAAATTTTATTCCAAATAAAACATCGACATGTAATGATATTTTAGATATTGAGAATCCTATTACCATTTAATAAAGTAATAATTTGATTCACGTACCAGACTTTCGGTTGTTCTTCGTTTAGTTTTGATGACTCGTCAAACGGAAAATTGGTTCCCTGTATACTGCATCAGACTTTCCAGGAGAAATAAGTCAGGCCTGCCATTTTCCCCAGTGCCGTGGTAAAACTCGAGTCTCGTAATTGGGATAGTTAGTGTTTAAGTCCCGGTGCAACCACCCTCATTTGTTGTTAACGAGTTTGTACTCGGTCTTCAGGATTGAGTTCTACTTGGAGTTCGCTTGCTTTATTCCCAAAGTCTCCAAAACAACACGCCTTCAGTTACACCATAGGAAATCCATTTCTTTTAATCTTCCGTATTTAATAGTCTCGGGTTTTAACTGTGACCTTTACCTTTCGATTGAAACACAACCAAATCAAAGCAACGACTCGTTGCGGAAGCTATTGACAAAAAAGGGATCACTAACCTATCCGATTATTTGTTGGTTAGTTTTTTAATCTTATCGGTTTCAAATTTCACACAAAACATACAAGACTTTTAAATGAATATTTGACCGGGCTTTTAAATTTCAAGTCGAAGGCTCCAAATTTTAGGCTTTATTAAGAATCGTAATATAAAAATGTTTTTTTCTCTATACGATATGTTATATTAAAATTTAAAACTTAACATTACTTGTACTAATAAATGAAATTAAGAAATAATCATTTAAAATTTACTCAAAATAATTCCTCTCGATGATCATGGACATCTTCACTTGTATCTAAAAATTAATAAATACTTATGATGAAAAAGTCAGTAGTTAGCTTTCACATCAAATAAATAATTAACAAACTATGATTTTAAATTATAAAAGTCACTTAATAGAATAAAATTTTGACTTAGTCCATCAACTTTAGGGCCGAAATGAGAGTAAAGATTGCCATTAATACACGTCATGAAACATGCATTATTGTAAATGATACTTTTACCACAAGAATTAAACTTTCCCAGTTTCAAATACCCTTCATTTTAAATATATTTAAATATTGTGTAAATTCTAATGTTAGAATATGATGTAACTAAGAGGGTTAAGAAACGGAAACTATCAGATGTATTGACACGTTTTGCCTAAAACATGTGTTGAAGTATTCTAATATATTATTCTTTACTAATGCTTATTAATATTGATTCTACTACATTTTACCTCTATAGAGAGAGTTGATTGTAAACCTCCTGAGATAGACTATTAGGAATTTTACAATTGTAACGTAATATTGCGCGAGAGTAAGACTGAAGACCTGAGACGTATTTTTTGTGTGTGCGCTGTCAGCGCTTACATCCTTCCCCGACACGGAAACGGTCTACAGATTTGTAGGTGGGGATATTTACTGACAAGGGTATCAGTTTCTTAAATAAACAGCAGCCGCTACTAATCACAGAAATATTTCTCCCATTAAGGCGGAAGCTAGGTGCAGATGCTTACATTATTCAGGTAAAAGTTTCCATATTGGTTTCAATTGAGTACTAACTAATAAATGGGTTCTATTTGAAATTGCAGCCGATAGGCTATTGCAAAAGAGAGTAGGAAAAATCTGGGCCAAAGGAGACGACATGGAGAATATGTTTCAGGCAAAGAGATCAGACGAGAGCTGGCTAGAGTTCTTGAGACCTCATCAGATATAGATATTTGGTAGAAGTTTCCACTATTTTGGCCCAAGGCGTCATACATCATCAACGAGAATCATCTGAGCCGGCGCCTTCAAGTCGTCAACCCGAAACACACAAAAACAAACCGCCATCAGAGAATGCGGCTGCAGTCGTCTACGGTATCGTTGATATTGCATTTAATGGGCTCACATTTCCAGACCTATTTGCCATAGAAAGCTTTGCTTCTTTTTTTTCAACCCACAATTGACATGTTGTTAATGTGTCTCAATATATCATTTATACTTTTGTAAATCCTTTTATTCAATTCTCTTGTTTGGAAAAGCGATATTAATATTAATGTTAATAATTATACTTTTTTTCTCTTTCCTAACCATCATATATTGATCCCTTTAATTGATTAATTATAAGTAAATTAAATCCTAGCCCATCTCATGTCATTTATGTTAAATATAAATGTCGTCTAACTGTGGAGCAATTTAAGTAAGTGGTCAAATAGAGAAAACACCGTGACGGGCTGGCGTCATGCATAGATCGTTAGGATTCTTGGCCACCAATCACTAGGATGCCAAAATGTTTGGATCTGCAGAGAGCTGCAACTACGAGCACTATCATATCTGGAGCTTTTCTGCTGAGCTGCTCAACTAGGAGCTCGTAATCATAGCAGAAAAGCGCAAATGAGTGGAGCACACCTCTGGTCCCTCATTTCGAACACGTGTCTCAGGATGGTCGTAATCCATTATTTAAAATGGGGATTGCAAAAGATCGGATTACCATGGCCAGAGGTTTGTAGGAATTCTTTTTTAGTCTAGTCCAATAAAATTATGTCTTTGTATTTCTTAGTTAGATATAAATAGAATGAAGTACATTCTTAATTGAATCTATGTTATTTTTCACGCAGGTGGCGCCCAGCATCAGGTTACAAAGAGAAGCTCGAGCCATAACTTGCGGGATATCTGTGGGAACTTCTCCCCCAGGTATTTATCCCTAGAGTGATAATGGTGCTTACCGACGGGGGTGTCTCAACTCTCTTTCTAGTTTCAAGGTTTTCACACGTCGAGGCACATTTATCTATTTTGGGAAGTGTATATACTGAGGTCGAAGACCTTGGCTCTCAATAGTTGTCTGCTATTTCCATTGGATCAATCGGCCAGTTGCCTTCAAGCTGGTGGAGACACAGAGACGGGAATACTGCGAACCCACAGAAAACTACTTTCTCGCCTTTGGGAAGTACATGCGAATAGAACCCAAAAGCCCGGCCTACCTGATGCATGTCTTGTAGGTTAATCACCGCATAGGATCCTTTAACTATAGCCCGGAGCCCATACTCAACCTCTTTTTACCTTGATCTACCTCTAACAATTCCCTATTCAATTCCCTGCCTATACTATTAAAGGGAGTTGCCTATTTCAGGATCACCTTCCCCCCCCCCCCCAAGAAAAGGGAAGCACGCTCCATTGCATTTTGATTAAAGTTCCGAATTGATGAATTAAATAGTTTGATACTTAATAGTGGCATTATTCACATGTACCGGAATTACATCACATTTTCTGCACATTTTCTATAGTTAAGTAAAATCTCACATTGGACTATCACAATAGAAATTTGGTGAAAGTTCCAACCAGGTATCTAAAACTTGAAACATTTTGAAAATCGTAATCCAGTAAAATGAACTTAAGAAAGCCTGTTATTAAAAATTATATATATATATATATATATATATATGCTAACGAAAAATAATGAGTTGTTGAAATAATAGAAAACGTCTTTTTTATTAAGACTATATAAATAAATCTCATAGTGCCACGTCATAAACCCCGGTGGAAAGATCAAGTAATTAAAACTTAATTTAATGCCCTAGTTACTTTCTGTGTTGTTTCCACTCGTGTTATTTATCGTTTCCGTACCTTTTTCGTCTAACTCTAACAATGGATTACCTGATTACCATACTCAATATTAAACAATATTCAAAATTAACATCTAATTTTTTAAATCACATAAACTTTTAACAGTTTTTATAACCTGACATTTAGATTTATGTTTCTTATACGTACGTACTAAAACTTTATTTATTCATGTACATAAAAAGCTTAAGTAACGAATATTTTCTTCAAATAGCTCCGTCGTCTTCTAACAAATGGTATTCAGGAATCCGTGATTGCGGTTTATTTGAATTCCGTTAACTTTCCGAACAATTCAAGAGAATGGCTGGCTTCATTTCCGATACAGAGACAGGCCTTCGTGGTCTGCGTTTGAATTTATACAATTTCAATGGACATTGCAATAAGTCCACAGGTATTGAAGCTCTCAAAGAGAGATCAATATGGTTAAACCTTCAAACACAATAGCACACGATCTAGGCTTTGTATCTAAATGTTATATTCTTACAAAAGAATTTGATTTCTATGGAGGAGTAAATATCTGACGAAGATTAATGAAACAGGATAGTTTCTTTTTTTAAAAAAAGCTATCATTAATAAATTGTCATTGTCAATGAACAAAGTCAATACAGATCATTCTTTCCTCTTTCATTTAATTATGCATAAATTTCTCTCGTCATATCGTTAAGTTTACAGCATTGTTGGAATAGGAATATGAATGTAATTTATTATAATTTTGAAAAACAATTATTTTTCTTCTAAATTTAAATTCATTTATCGTACTCACTAAACAGTTATTTAAGAATTGCCTGCCAGGGTCGACTTAGGGAGGGATAAGAACAACGGCAGTTCCTAAATTATTGACACTTAATGTATGCCTTTCCTTCTAAAAATCATATAAGAACCCTTCCTCAAGACCTCAGATCATGTTCTATTCCCCCCTTCTTATATCAATATGTTGTAGTAAGCCACATGTAGTGAATATTTTATGTATTAATTAACTATTAAAATAGATAGATTCTTGATTTTAGTATCCGGCTGACCGCATGCGATACACGTTGTTTGTTCCATGTGTGTGGGGGGGGGAGATGAGAAAACAACGTCGGAACATCTACCTGAAGAATTTTTGTGGGGTAGGCCAGCACAAAGAGGCGTGAATTTTTACGTGTACCTGACCGCCCGTGCAGTGCATAAATTATTTCTCCCCGTCAAGGGTCAAAATGGCGATGATTTCCCAAATTCGCGGGCAATTGGGGCGTTGTTGTGATTGGTGGTCCAGATGGAACGAGAAAAATGGCTTGATGACGAAAAAGGTGAGGAAAGGACAGTTGATATGAAGAGAAGAACGGTCGAGGCGATTTTGGCAGAGGAGTTGATGTGGAGATGGTGAGAAGAACAGTCGAGTAGATTCTGAGTTCAGGAGTTTGGGTGGAGATGGAAAGATGAACAGTCCAGGTGATTTTGAGCTGAGGAGTTGGTGTCAGAGGTGAAAGGGAATATGGAGAGTAAGTCCACAGCCAGCAATTGCTCCCGGAAGGTATAACTTTGCCATCAGGAGAAGCAAGGTGGAAGCCAGTCATCAACTTTTACTACGTGGCGTGGAGGCAGCAAACAGACAACCAGTTGCGGAGTCCAGCGATCAGAGGCTGTCAACGACGACACAGCAAAGGGGTCCTGGTTTCGTCTTCCTACACCACAGACGAACATCCGAGACGGAGCAGCCATCAGCCATAGTAAGAGCCCAAAAAGATCAATCAAAAAATGTTCTCACGTTGACGCGGTAATTTCGTTCTTTTTACTTTCTAAATTCTGGGTCCGGAAATGATTTATTTTCCTTGTATAATTTCAAAGGGGTTATTTTTAACGGCACGGTATGCTTTCTCCATTTAAGATTAGAACATAATTTGTGTCATTTTTGTACCCACCACGGTCAACCTGTAAGTCATGCGGCTGGTCGGAGAAAGTTAAAATGATAGGAAATTATCGATAAGATCAAAATAGTATAATATGCAGTAACAAGCTATTTTAATATTGTAAATAATACACATATGTTAAAATGATCCAGACTTTAATTTAATTAAAAGTGAACCCTAAAACCCAAAAGTAAACGTTGTATAAACGTTAAAGGTGAGTTCCCCCACCACGATGTATGTGATAAGAAATCTATAATGCATAACAATGTTCGTGTGGATCTGTGTGTTCGGATGAATTTTTGTAATAAAATGTACAAAGGCCACTCACCATGTGGACAACATTTATTGTTAATAAATTCTTATTCACGGTCCAAAATATTAAAGAAATATTACGGGCTAGAGATTGTAATTCGATTTACCGCACATAACAGAAGTGGTACTACTCGTAAGACTATTACAACTTCAGCTTCGAACAAACTATTGGAATGGTGTGTTATTTTTCTGTTTGCTTGTTTCGGCTGTAATACGCCGACTTGGTTCTCAAGAGGTGGGTAGCAATTAAAAATAATGATCTTGTTAAACCGGGCGGAGAAGTCTAAGAGCGGTAGCTTTCTGCCCCAGGACTGTGTTTAAGAGCACGGCTCCTTGTGGTCACGGGTCCCGCCCCGTACTGTCTGTCCTACTCCGTCCCACATAAGAATACACACAGTACTCACGTAACTCATATGCACGTCTTTGAATTAGAATCGTACTTCATAAGGAAATTTCCATCATCTTCAGCAGAAGATCGGTAATACTTTGTAGAGAAAGTAATCACAGTAATCATTTCAAATAATTAGGAATGTTGGGTGAAGAAAAAGAAGTGATACGGAACAAGGTATCGAGGTAAGATCGCCCAATTAGTGCTTAATATACCAACCTAAATGTCTTACAAATAGTTAAATCGATAAGAAAACAATTTTTTGCATAACAATTACATTGTATAAATATTATAGCACAATACTCTAATTTTTCGATTTTTAAATGATCTAAAGGTTCAGCAAGAGCATTCTGGCTCGGTCACAGGCAAGTGGGAAATGATTTTACCTGGCACCAGGGTGCCGGACGGGAGATGTGCCTGTCAGTGGGTTAATAAATATTAGGCTTGTTTTTGCTGAATGAACGTTCACCCTTCAAAATTTCCGAAGGACACTGATCTCTTTGTCAAGGAAAATGTCTAGTGCTAGACGAAGGACTCGTGAGGATTGGCGGAACAAACATCACGTGGGATAGGACTTTCCCTTGGAGAAGGGTAATATACGAGTTTAGCTGTAGGCGAGAAGTTGAAAAAAATGGGAGTTGTTCAAGACGTTGAGAAGGCGAGGAGGCAGAGGGAGATAGTTCATCAGAACGTGGAAGGGAGGAGACAGCTGGAGGAAGCTGGAGAGTACAACAGAAGGAGAAAACGAGGTGAGAATTGTTGTTGCACATGGTTACCCCAATAATTAATTAACCCTTTGATATTTAAAAATCATCCCTTTTAATTAATTAATTTGTTTGTAATAACACGCTGGACCTCTTAAAGCAATTGTTTTTTATAAATAAAATTATTATATCTTAAAGCGCAAGTAATTTTATTAAATTACTTGAATAAAACGCCCTCACCACTTAATCTATATATAAATATATACTACAACTTTTGAGCCTCCGGTTTGTATGTCTGATTTTGATATGCTATGATATATGAGAGGAAAAAGTTTTTACCTATTTAAGAGAAATCTATACTGTTATCAATTCAACAGTAGAACGAAGAGTACAACCTGGGGAATAATAGAGAGAAAATTAAGATAATGGAGTGCTGGATGGAAAATAGTGTCATATTGGGAAGGGATATTTTCATTGAAGGTAAGGAATTCTTCTACTTGGGAAGCATAATAACTGGGATTGTAGAAGTACAGTAGACATAAAGAGTAGGATAGCAAAGCTAAGAAAGTCTTTCACAAAAAAGAGTAATTTACTTATGGGCAATATGAGAGTGAATATTAGTAAATCATTATTAAAACTGTTCGTATGGAGTGTGGCGTTAGATGGGTGCGAAACGTCGTCGATAGGAATTGCAGAAAGGAAACGAATAGAAGAATAATGCTGAAAATCAGATGGGTTTAAATAGTTAGTAACCAGGAAGTTCTAAGCAAAATCGGGGAATTACAGAATACAGTAACAATCTAAAAATACAAACAAGCTTTAGAAACGAATATTTTTGGTACCTTTTCCGTGTAAGATGTTTCTCGTATTATCCCCAAAATGTAATCACCCAAAATGTTTTAATTGTATTGTTCTTGATAATGCTGCTCAAAATCCATTTCATGTTGGTGAAAACTTTCCTCTTGCTCTGCTTAGTATCCCTTTAAGTTAACTTTAAATTGGTCCAAGCGAACATGTAACACGTGCACGTTAAGGGACTTTCTGCAACACATGAGTTTGTAGTTATCAAGCATGGTGGAAATAAGGACTCACCACTTATCAGATTTTCTATTGCAAAAAAAGCCGTGGATCTGGACTACGCTAGTTTCGTAATTGTAGATATTCTTCATCGGCCATTAATATAATTATTTGTGACCCAATGAAAATATCATATTTAGTTTTATCTTCTGACAATGTAGAAAAAAAATATTCTTTAAATATTCAAAAGATCAGAATCATGACGAAGAACCTTTTCAATTCGCTTCATGAGGTCTTATTGTAAATGTAACATCAATCTGGAACGCGGTCCGGCTTATGTCATGAATACTGCTGGTAGTGAAGTGTGACTGTTCCACCATCCAATAAGTAAGGATAGCACGGATATTCTGTGTATCCGCATTCATTCCTGACACAAAACCAACCATCTTGAAATCCCATAAACTGGCCAGGGATATTCTTCAAACTTTAAAGGTTGAAACACCATTTTAAAATTTTCGTCATTTTATTTTTGAGAATTGCAGAATGAGCCAGGAGAAGAGATAGAAATTTATTTCCATTGTGATGGAGGACAGCTTTTAAAATTTTTGTAAAACTACCGATAAAAGGAGTGCAAAGGATTGCGAATGCCTTTAACATTATTAGAATAACATAGTCATATTCCATAGTGAATATGCCAGACAATATTTCATGACGCTTTCGTTGATCAGCTATTTCCACATCCAAATTCAGCAAATACCACTGTTTTAGCCGTGAAGCTAATATTTGTGCTTTAATTTTGGGCGGGTTTAGATCTCTCACTAAGTCGGCAAACTCTTTTAACTTTTAGAGATACGTTTCAATACTTGCTGTTACTAGACATTTCTGATGCCGGTTGGTTTTTCTTCAGCCCTGGACGTTAGCTGTTGTTATCTTACTGCGTCCGTCGGACTTTTCTGCAGATACAGTTTTATAAAATAAAAGTACAAGGTCCTTCGGAACTTTTCTGCAAAATTTAGCGGCGTTCCCTCATCTAATATTTATTGCCCAAGCATTCCACAGTGACTGACAGGAATGACTTTCATCTATCTGGAACGGAACTTCTACTTACACTTTCTCACCTGGCTAAAATTAAAACTATTCGACCTAATATTTACCAATCAGAACATACACAATTTTCTGTAAGTACAAAACAGACTATTTCCCTACTTCATAAATAAAGGTATATGAAATATAACTAAAAGAATTGCATAATACTTAGCGCAATATTTATTTTATTAAGTTGTAATGTAAAAATTAGCAAATGATTGGAATATTGAGTGGCGCCTCAAAGTCACGCAGCGAAAGGGAAGCTGTAAGCCTATGGAATGTTATCAGGTCACGCACAAGACTGACCTGGGCTATTCTCAGAAATACCAAATATCAACAAAACAAACAATATTTTAAAATTACTACGTGTTGGCCTCGGCCAATGGGGTTTCGTGGATTGATAAATCGAGTGAAAAAGATCGATTTATCGAGGTGGGGAACTCAGCAGTGAGGCAGTGCAGATCAAAGAGTATCTTAAATAGATAGAGAGGCAATGCCAGGCCTTGTGACGTCATCCCCTCCCCTGTAGTTGGAATTCGCTCGTAGGCCCATAAGGGCCCATGTGAAAACAGCGCTTTTTGAACCCGCTAAAATACTTCTTAAAGCAGCAACAGACAAATATAAGTGGATTATTTATTTAAACCATATATTATTATTTCCAAATATATAAGGTAAAAGAATCACTTCAAATTAAAATATTAAAAATATTAAGCGTGCTTCGAAATTGGTATTGCGAGCTGGATGCGAAGTTATGTCAGCATATTTTTACATCAAATGTTAAAAACATATTATTTTCTATTCGCAAATGTTGGTGGAGAATGGAAAAAGTTTTCCCTGTGGTCTAAATTCTGATAAAAAGGAATTTTCTATATGCTTGGGCCGATTAGACTTTAAAAATGAAACAATACCTCATTAAATTATTGAAATTTCACCTTTTTAAAATTAATCATAAAACTTTACAATAAGTTTTTAAACATTTTGAAAGAAAAATAATTATAAAAGTTCAAATTACGTAATGTTTTTTAAACTATTTATGTATTCAGCGCAATTAAATAATAATAAAAGGACCTGACTGAGACAATAAGTCCGGTTGATATATTTTTAATTTAATAGAATAAATAGCTATGAAAATTAATATTAATTTGTAGAATTAAGGATTATAAATTTTAATTTAATAGTGACAACACGGCTGTTTGTTCGTTTCTTGTTTGAATTTAAGTGTATTTTCTGAAATAATCGATGATGTAGTGAAATCAGTTAGCGATCCTAAGTCTCTTGACATTGATGACTCTCACTCGTCAACAATTCAGCGTGATTTCTTATACTCACTTGCTTTTTGGCATTAGCATTAATAACACAAAATATACGAATTTATTTAACACAGTGACCTTAAGAAACAGAGTGAACTAATTTAAAAAAATTTAATTCGCATTTGCGAAAGATGCCAATGTCGCATTGAAACGTCGGCCTGTCTAAATTATATTATAAAAATATATTATTTTTCGAATTCAGATCCTAGGAAAAATAATTTACATTCTGCTCCAACATTAACGAATAAAAAATTACATATTTTTAACAATTAATGTAGAAATATGCTGATATAACTTCGCATCCAACTCGCAATACCGATTTCGAAACATCATCAATATTTTTAATATTCCCATTTGAATTGATTCTTTTGTCTTGTATATTTGGAAATACTAATATATGGTGTAAATAAATAATCCAGTTTAATTTGTCTTTGGCTGTTTTAAGAAGGACTTAAGCACTCTCAAAAAGCTCTGTTTTTGCATGGACTCTTATCGGCCTACGAGGGAGTTACACGTACAGAGGAGGGCATGGCCGTCACGCTCCTAGCACCTCTATTGCCTCTCTATCTATTTAAGACACTCTTTGGTGCATATTCATTTGGCTCTAGGCATTAAGAGGAAACCGGTCGGTACCGATGACGGGCCGTGGACTTAGCAGATGCTGAAGAAGACGCAGCCACATAGAAGCTGTAAAGAGGTACGCTGCCAAGTTCCCAATCCATGTGATTTAGGGGGGATCGCCCATCGTATCAAACCTGTGTTAAGGAGATCTAATTGCTTCACCGAATCCCAATTTACTTGTAAATATTTCCCTCAGTAATGTATTCCCTGTTTAATTATCCTATGTAAATAAATATTCCTAAGGTACTAAATTACCTTTTTGTTTCAATTTAATTAACAACCCCCTCTCCTACAATACAATGTCTGTAATTACACAAAATCACATTACAGATTGGTATATCAAAACCAAAGACACCTTTTCTGATTGCAGTTAACAAGTTAGCGGCACAAGTGTTCAACACTCAATCATTGTCACAGCTTCCAGCTGCATCATGCGATCCTTCAATTAGGCGGGGACAGACTTTCGTTCAATTATAGTCATTTAACTTGTGTGAAACATCTCAATCGCACAAATTGCCTGAGTATAGTTCCCGATTGAGTTCACGCTATAATGTTGACGATGTCTTCGAAAGGATGTAGCAGTTACCAGTGACTTGCCTTGCTTAGACGATTTCCAAAATTTTCAGATGTCGCAAATAGATCCGCAACTAACAAATTCTGCACAACTACACAGTGCTATTCATCAGGCATAGAACCATATTTCTCGCATCTGCTTTCATACCTCGTGGCGACAAGAATAATGGATGCTGCAGAAAGGGAAAAGGTGACCAAATGTAGATGATCATAATAAGAAGGGCGCTGCGGGAGTTTTCTCGCAGGCGCTTCAGCCCAGAGTGACTGCGGGCTCACCTGATCATGTCGGGAATGCCTCGCACTCTCTCTGGGTACTTTTTATCAAAGTTCTCATATGCCGAGACACTTTCACCTATTTTAGGAGGTATATGTACGGGGTCAAAGACCTTGGGCATATGGCAAGAGCTGTCCGCTGATCCCATTGGATCAGTCGGCCAACTGCCTCCTGAAACTGGTGGAGACACGGAGAAGGGAATGCTGCGTACCCACAGCAGACTCGTCTCCCGTTATTCGGAAGGGCGTGAGAATAGTACCCAATGCCCGACCTACCTGATGCAGGTTTTCTAGGGTTTTCCCTGCATCTCTTTAGGTGAAACACCGGGCAGGATCCTTAAACCATAGCCCGGGGGCCCTAGTCAACCCTTGGCTACCTTGCTCTACCTTCCGCATCCCCCCTTTTCAATTCCCTTCCTATGCTATTAAAGGGGAGTTGCCTGTTTCAGAATCACCCTCATGTAGCCTGTTAACCAAAAAAAAAAAAGATGATCATAAATTGATTGCACAGGAACATTTATACGACGGTTGTTCATATAAATCTTAACCAAAAGAAAGGTATTTCTGTAGTTTTTTAAGTGGATTATTATTTAGATCTATCCGCGGGAAGTGCGATCATATTCCTAAGTCGGATGCGTACGGGTTTCGCTGCGCCAGCTGACAGCTTTGTTCTCTCTATTAATTGTGCGTGTACGCGCGCGCACTGCGCTATAATACGATCTGACTATCGCTTTTCACACACCTTGGGCTCACGCCAGATGAACATAAAAGCAGTTGCTGGAAATGTATTATTACGGCACATCATCGCTAGATAGCGGGAAACAAATTACGGCCACATTGTTCCCGCATTCAGATGTACAGTGGGAAACACGGCTTGTGTATTTCGGGGGAAAAAAAGACGAGCCTCCGCACAAAGGGTGCCAGACGAATTAATGGCGATGCGAATTTTATTGAGGCTATACATAGAGATCAACTTGAAAACAATTAATTATCCTCGTTAAAGTGCTCTGTATTCGGAAAGGAACTCATGAAAACGGCTTGATTTATATCGACCGAAACGAAATTATGAAATATTCACAGTACGCTCTGCATAGGTTAAATAATTAGCTTTGACAGCAACTCAGTACTAAACATTTGTTAAAAACTTAGTTCTCAAGTAACTAAATTAATTGCTAGTTCAATAGAATTATTAATTTCTATTTTAAGAGAACAGTAAAAGAGCAATTACATTTTTAATATAAAAATAGCGTATCGTAACAGTCGTAAATATCCATAATAAATGTGTGATGAAAACGTGACCTGCACCCGAATGGAAACCCCAGAACTATTTCTGCATAAACTACACCGGGAAAGCCTCAGCTCACTTACCCATAAAAAATATCTGATTACACTGAATTTGTCATAAATTCTGAAATCAGAAATTAGGTAAATGAAAATTGGCCTGACGAATTGTATCTTATAAAAATTTTACAACTCTGAATATCTCAAAGAAACCAATATTTTATGTACATGGTAATAGTATTATAAATAATTGTAAGTAACATAAAATAAATTTTTTTGGTATTTTATTATAGAAGCCTATAATTTATTTAACTTTACTTACAATTTATTTCTTTAGGTATCATACTTTATGACAATTTTTAGTAGCAGGAATGTCTATTATTTACAATCTCGGTATTTGAAATTAAGAATGGGTTTTGTTTTATAAATCATGTAGTAATAGTAATTTAAAATTACAAGGAATCATAAATTATGTTTAGATTATTACTATCATTCTCCACTTCAGTGGCTGAATTATTGGATCATTTCATTCATAAATTTCGAATAATATTTACATTATTATTCTGTTTGTCAATCGAAATTAGTGTAATTTTATTAAATACTTTTTAAAAAACTGAATGATTTGTAACTTTAAATGTCAATTGGCTCATTAATTCCAGTTATAAAGAGCATTTCATTTTCACATTTAATATTTTTTACAATCTAATAAATTAATTAGATGATTTACATTATGTTTACCTAAATTTTTAATTTCTCCTGTAATGTTTTTGGCTAAGTTGAAATTATTATATTATTTAAATGTAACACAATATCTCTAATTACGTATTTCACGAAAGTATCATCCGATTTTGAATATTTTAAAATTTTTCCACCGCCGCCACTATGGGTGGTGGACGTGTCTTACCCCCAACAGGACTGATTTCCTGGTAGCAAAGAAGTTGTGTGCAACATTTACGGATGTTCTCATCTTGATGAGTAACTACAAATGACAAATAATAAATTCATATTGAACAATTAAATCTTTCGTATCGTAGCACCCTTACAGGTGTTCGTATTTTGGTTTTAAATATTAAATATTAATTTTCCGTTCATTAAATAAGTTAAGAATTACCACTGGTGGATTAAATTAAAGTAAACTTTTATACTTGATATTCATTTCGATGATGAAATTAAGTAACAGTTCTTAAAATAGGTCAATTTATGAAAGTATATAATTCAGAAAAGTAGAAGTACCATTAACTAACTACTTTGATCTCACGTGTATTCTCTATACCGTGGTTTTGTTTAAAACACAATTTTGAAGTTAGAGCTTAACCTTTCGCGTCGAGTGCGTATCCTGTAAACGGCATGAGATTGTAGCGGTGACTGTGAGACATCTATTATACGTAATTACAAGTAGGTATTAGAAAAAATACTGGTATTAGAATCATGATAAATATCAACAAATATTAAATAATTAGAGATTCATATTGTTCCACTACATTAATAAGACTTTCTAAAATCACTATAAGAAGCATGAGTTAGGGAGGCTTGACAGATGAAATACTGCACCCGCTCATGGCTGGGTAACAAGCTATTAATAAATAATAAGCAAGCTGTATTTCAGTACGATATAAAGAACAAATATACTACATTTATACAAATTATCACCTTTTTTATTTAATTTAGTTTAATGTATTCTCAAGACTTGATCAATATCTCTACTCAAAACGTGGATGATGGGAGCTGCAGACTGGACAAGAATAGAAGCTTTCGAAATATAGTGCTATAGAAGAATGCTGAAAATAGGATTGGTGAATAGAGTATCTAACTATTAGTTCTAAGCAGAATAAGGGAAGGGAGAACAATTTGGAAGAATTTGACCAAGAATTAATAGGCCACGATTTGAGACTTGAGGATCTTGTGAAGTTAGTATTAGAGGGGAATGTGTGGAATAAGACCAGAAGAGGGAGGCTAAAGATGCAATAAACTAAGATTGGAGAGGATGCGGGATGTAGAAATGAAAAGGATTACGCTGGATAGATTAACATGGAAGGTTGCATCAGAACAGGCTTAGATCTGACTACTACAACAACATCTGTAATCCATATCATCTCTAAATATTATCGTTGTGCACTATTTCTCCATATGAAGTTTGCCAAATCTCGAACATCTCCGTTCGAGAAATGTGCTTATAAATGGGAAAAATTTTTGCTTTTACGTATAGATTAATCCTGTCTCCCCTTAGTTTCAAACTGAATGCCAGAATGGAACCCAGAGATTTCCATAACGCCCAAATAAATTAATTGTTTTCGCGGCAGTATTTTTATATAATATTCTTTCACCTTGACCGTTATTTGTACACCCTACCTTGCTGAATGCAAATAAAATTGAACCTAAAAATTATATTCGACAAAAATTTTATCTATTTGTGCACTTTTTAAAATTTCGGCCCAATTCATTTTCGCTCCTCAAGCTAGTAGTAGCCTTCCTACACTGTATGTTTACGCACCGCAGGGAACATGAGTACAAACTTTTGTCGAAACTCCTCCAAGCGTTTATATTTGTATGCCGAACATACACAAATACACATCGATTTGCTGTATAGTAATTATGTGGTCCGTCGTTTCGGTCTGTTTAGCTTGGAAACAATAATAAATTAGTGAATATTTAATTTATAGAATAATATATTCCAAATAATTAATAAAAGATGTAAAAAGTTTTGAGTCACTTGTCCTTACTCGTCGCGCCGTAACGAGCCGTTCCACTTACTGAAGAATTTCACGTTTTTTTTTTCTCATTTTTTATTTTAATTTAACAGCTTCTAATATATTTTTGTGCCCGGCGACGTTCATTGTTTGACGAGTTTTCATTTTGTTCGAGATACGTGGTAGGAACCTTGGTACAGGCTCATTGCTGCATATACGATTCGACGTCTGTACCTCCACGCCGCATTGTTGACCAACGGCCGATTGCAGAAAACGTCAAGGACATTATATATAATTTATTATTAAAAATGTGTTTTGTTTTAGCATTGATTTGCCAAGGAAATTAATAAATAATATTTTCAGCATTCTTGGGGTAATTAATTTTCGATAGGTGCATTTATCTCTCGCTAAAAAGCGTTTTTCCGAGTGCCTGATTTTACTCTGTGACGCACGATGTCACGACTTTATTTTTTTTCAAGAAAAAAATAGGAAAGATCAGGGAGAGAGGGGAGTCTGGCATTGCACGTGAGACGGTGTGGACCGAGAGCCGAAGACATCTTGGACCAACGGCCGAGAAACGCGGTTTACTACACTGCGGCCTTCTTCCTTAGTCCTTAGCCAATATCATCTTAAAATTCTCATGGCTGTCGCACATTTGGTCGTTTGCCGAGCGGCGTTTCAGAGACGCAGTACCAGATCCTGAGGACGTGTTTGTGACGTACATTCGTCTTGAACGGGAATCGAATCGCTGCCCGCTTCGTGAACGCGACGCGGAGGGGAATTACGCCATCTGGACTCCAAGACTCATAATCAGGTGTAGTCAATCCTATTTATGGTGTGTCTATTTTCCAACCGCGACCCGTATTTCTAACGATTTTGACAATGCCTGCATACTAACAGTTGGTAATTCAAATGAATGCATGCTGCATGATCAGATTAACATTTCATTTTATATTTTGTGTCCTACAAAAGACCGATTCAAATATTATAATATTCGCACCTTGTTTGAATTTGTTTCGTTAAATAATTGTTTCTATCTAGTTTCTCAACTGTTATGTTTGTGCATTAGAACTAAATGTTTTATAGCGAGTGCGATCTTTTGTTGTAGTTATTTTAATATCTGCTTAAAGATTTGCTACTTCCAAAACAAATCTTTGCACCATAAACAAGCTGACCCTTGCTAAACGGCATATTTACTGAATCAGCTGCCTAATAAAATAGCGTCTGTGTTCGCATTGAACGTCAGATTATACGAGTGTATCGTACGATCCAAAGATATTGTGATTCATTCGTCTTTTAAATGCAGACATAATAAATTTGTCATCGTATTTTATGTGTATAATTTACAAGCTCTCCAGTCTACTTTTTTCATTTATTTTGTTATATCGAAGCCTTGTGACGCTTTGAAATATTATATTGTAAATATTTACTATTATATGATAAATACACATGAAAATTTACTGTTATTTTATAAAAATTTGTATGTTTTAATCTGAAAATTTCCTTTCATTCCCTTTATTTTATCTCGCTCGGACTGATTGCTTACTTCTGATGAGCACCTTGCAGATTTGAATAGGTGGTCCTGGGAGCCTATCAGCTGGTTAGTTTCGGGTAAAATTACGAGAGTCGTGAAAGACCCTAAGGACGTCATAATATATATATATATATGAAATCTAAGTTGTTTCCAGGGATTTTTTTAATATTAATTTTGAGGCAAAGTTCAATTAAGGGCACAAGTTCGGAAAAAGAAATGATAGTGTTGGTTGAATTTTCCATTGTTGAAGGTAATTCCTTTTAATCCCACACAAGATCTACGAGTGAACGCCGCTAGCAAATTACGAACATACTTCGTTACCGTGGGATATTGACATAGAGGCCATATTTTAGACAGAGGATAAAAGACTATTTCATACAGCGCTCGCTTTTCGATAGTATCAACAAAAGCACCAGCGTCGGATCGATTGATTAATCATTACGTCTCATCGATCGGACCACAATTCCTCATAGCAATTTCTGAAACTATCGATTACAGATTAATTATGGGGAGAGGCGAAGCGGAGCACTGCACTTGATAATCCTCGCTAAGAGCTGTAATTGTCAGAGCAACTGATGGATGAATTCAATTTGCCGTTAGTGGCGTGTCGAACACGGTGTGGCGTGTAGCGATTGGAAATCTGCGAGGTCGTATTGAGCGCGTGTTACGAGCAGGTCTGCGTGTCGCAGGGCGACTCTCAAGTGCCCCCCGCATTGTCCTTTACACTAAATCGCAGATGACTCCATGTTTACAACTCATTGTGTGAAAAAAAATATATCATCTAGCGTTTTCCTGCCAGAATTGCTTTGTCATAGTGATGATGGATAATCCTTAAATTAGAATCTGTTAAATTTGAAGATTGTTGAAGTTGAAGTGTTCATAATCTTGTTTCTCTCAGATCAAAATATTTACGAACTTTCAGAAGAAATAGGTTTAAATCATCGATTGGCAAACTTTTTAAAGAGGGGGCCAAAGGAAAGTAAAAGAACTTTGGGTGGCCCAATACAATTTAGAGTTGAAGCATCGTAAAATGCTACAGTTTCGTTGCAGATGAGACATAGTGGTGTAGCGTATCTTTCTATCTATTCAGACGTTGGAAGTATTGAAGATTTTACGATGACAAATATCTATTTATCATAAAAACAAAATAATTAATTTACGAAAAAGTGATTGAAAAATTAAAATATTTTCCCGGCTAGCTAAAAATGCAAAAGTTCTCTGCCGTGGGTTAAAAAGGATATCAACGTATTCTGCACAAATTGATCGTCACAGAACAGTCTTCCCGCTACAACTTGACCAGCTGATAAACTACGGTCTCTCTCCGTCATCATCAACCGCAGAATGTTTGATCACCCAACGTCTCCCTGGATCAGTGATCGTCAAAAGGCTCTGTTTGGTTCCTACTTAGCCGCGCTTTTACAAGAGAACGAATCGATAAAGCTTTATCCTTCTACATCACGTCAGCGTAGGGCAAACGAGGACTGTTTTCCAAGAACTCTTGGCGCGTTAATTGAAAGAGGAGGAAGGGAGCATTCTTTCGTACCTGAGACGCACAGGTTTTTTTTAAACCGTGAAATCCTATGAGAATGGCGCACGTGTCTAGCTGCTGCACATTCCTTTCTCCCAATTTTGTTAAACTTACCATTATTCCATTCAACTATAATTCACGCAAAGTGGTTTATTTTTAAAAACTAAGAAAAAGTACTTCCAACTCCATCTATGAAAAAAAAGCACTTAGAGTCGAGTTTACGTTTCTTATATAACATCTAGAATGAATTTTTTTTAAAAATAAGGAGAATAAAACTAGAAACCCAACAACGCTAAGACAGGTCTAAATCAAGAAACCTTTTTCCATATCTAGTCACGGTAGAAGGGGTAGATACTGCGAAGAGGTTCCGTTGCCAATTTTACTCTTCGCTACGAAGTTTCCTGCAGTCAGTGCCTCTTATTCTCAACATAACATTCCAATATCTATGATAAGTCAATGTATGTCATCACTGATACAAAACAAAAGAGAGGAAAATATTTATTTTTCCTATGGCCAGTATTATCTTTTTTATTCGTCAGATTAGGAAAAGTCTCACGGGCCGGATAGAACATTTCAGGGGGCCGCTTCTGGCCCGCGGGCCGTAGTTTGCCCATCGCTGGTTTAAATGGTTAAAATACAGATTCCTATCATAATTACTACACGCAATATGTGGCATATTTTTTAAACCACTTAACCAACGATGATATACAATCAGGTAATTGCAAAATTATTTATTGTGTAACTTTAGTTCTCTGCTGCGAAATTACCCATTTTAAAACTAAATCAAAATTTATGCTTGTCTGCTAAGTTACTTCATGAAGAAAATTAACTTTTTTCCGTTTCCTAGTCCGATAATGTGATCATCATAAGAGGATGGCCAATACCGACCAACACACAAGTTGGCATTCATCCACAAGAGACAGCGTTGAGATCGGTCTGAACGAGAATTGCAGTGTTCTGGAACTCTTTACCAAGATTTCGGATTCTCATTGTGTTGCTCTGACTTCTTTCACGCGAAACAGTCACTGTCTGCATCACTGAGGCGCAAGTGCCACAGCCAGACAACATCACACAGATCACACCCTGGATCTTAATTTAAGTGACACTCGTTACATTCAAAATATTAGATGCTGAACAGATGGTCGCTGCTGCGTATATTCACAATTTACCAAAGAAAAATGAAAAAGAAAAGGTGAGTGGCATTTGAACAGAGATTATTCAACTTTTGCTGAACGATAAGAGCTTGAGAATGCTATACAGTGGATGATATGTTTTTATTACTTTCCCATGTAAACGAAAGATAGTCAAGCCATATTATGTAACAAAATTTTTATTTAAGAAAAATATATTAATTTAGAACAAAGACAAGAATGGAAAAATGTCAACCGGACCAAGGCTGGATATCGCGTGGTCCTGGATTCAATTTCCTGGTCCGATTAACATTTTTCCATTATTGTCTTTCTTCTAAATCAACTGGGTTTCAATTGAGGCTTGTCCACCTCCTTAATATATTTATTATTAAACCATTCCCTTGCCAGGAATCGAACCCGGATCCTCTGTAGCACGTGGCAGTCACGCTAGCCACTAGACCACACAGACAGGTGACTAAAATTCTAGCTACCGAATTGGTTCATCATATTTTGTAAAAACCTAAATAAGTTCCACTTTCGAGACGAATATATAGGATGGGTTTTAAAGGAACATGCAGTAATAGCTTCTCATAAACTTCAGTTACTATATTGAAGTATTGTACTGTTCCATTACATTATCTTCTACTTATTCCAAAATATTTATTTTGTCACAATGTTGCGATTAAATTAATGAATTAACGTAATAAATTAGTAAATAAAATGAAATAAACAAATGAAGATGCACTGGTTTACCTTGTGGAAACGAGAGTCACGATATTTATTGAGTTATATCTTCAAGAAATATCGTGGGATATTAGGATTGTCCCGCGCCAAGAAAGTCATAGGCTGGCTTCAAACTTGGAATAAAATGCTAAAATTCTCTACTACACCTTATGTGGTCAAGTTTGAATATACATTAGTTA
This sequence comes from Eucriotettix oculatus, assembly GCA_034510155.1. Taxonomy (NCBI): domain Eukaryota; kingdom Metazoa; phylum Arthropoda; class Insecta; order Orthoptera; family Tetrigidae; genus Eucriotettix; species Eucriotettix oculatus. Next base: position 259,481,119 of record CM067376.1, on the reverse strand, counting down.
AATATAAATAAAATGAAGCACGATTTAATTTTTAGTAATTTATTGCAGGTGTATAGCCAGCATACGAGATGCGCAGCCAGAGACACTTCCGACTGCTCATCAAGGAAAGGACATTAGTAGCTCTCGAAAGGTGATCGTAGCATAAACAATATCCGTTTGCTTCAAAATTATGTTTTAAGTTTCCACTCTTATGATTCTATATCAACAATGAGCGTTTCAAAAATTAGGACAGAAACCCAATTTCTCCACCAAGTCCCAACTGATTAATCAATTTTAAATAAGCAATATATATAAATGAAACGAGAATACAGCAGTCATAAAATGTTGAGAATAATGAGAATATGGGTTTGAGATTCCAGCTTAATGAGAGGAGCAACGATACAACATTACCGAATATAAATCGATAACTCAACAAAGCAGAGATAACTTTTGGTAAGATAATAAAACAGGAAAACACTTTGAATTAAGGTATCAACGCTTCTTCTTTGGATTTTATAACCAAAATAGCTTAGCTTCATATTTATGAAAAATACGCCACTTATCAAACGACACACTTCACTTCCTGTAAGTACTCATCCCCCTCGGTCCACTCCTTTCCTCCTCCACCTTTCCTTTTTATCTGATTTATATTCTCCAGCCGTCTAATTTCCAGCCAGTCTTCTCCCTCCTAATTTAGAATCCAAATCGTGCTTTATAAACAACTAATTGTCCATTATAATCACGTTCCCTAAACGTTACAGTCCTCTTGAAATTTTACTTAATTTATAATAGGTCTGTTTTAAATAATAATAATAATGACGATTCAGTTAGCGTGAAGAATGTGAACTTGAATGAACCAATCACAACTCTCAAAATAGTGTTACCGAAAATGTGCTCCGTGAAGGAACAAAACTATTGTTTTACTATGTGGCAGCCAAAAATCCTTCCACGCCGAAAAAGTCTGGAAAAGTATTACTTAAAATGGTCTATAAGAATTTTTACTAGTCCTTCATCCTTATTCGCCATCCATCGTTATCCTTTGCGTCTTAATATTTTCCTTTACAATGCCATATTATTCCTTGACAATTTTCAGGTCTCGCTCCCGTTCATAACTAATGGTTTTATGATCGTTTTGCTATTATATATTTTAGGCAACAACCAACTCTCTTAGTTTTGACTATGCTTGAGTTATTGTTGTGTATTATGCAACGTACTTCCGATCTTCTTAAAGCAGAACGGATTTTTCATATATTCTTTATTAATGTTTAATGACTCAAGTTATAAAAATGTTACACAGGAATACATATATTTACGTTATACATTATTGGAAATAGTTTAACGTAACATATTAGCTGTAGTAGTTTATTACAAAATAAAAACGTGTTATATTTTGGCCGACAGAAATTAAAAATTAGCCTTAAGAGTAGATTCAAATTACCCACCACCGTAAATACTCCAGATATTTCCAAATAATTGTTGCTTTTAACGAGGAAGTGCCGACCCAGAGTTGGTTAAAAGCAACTTTGTTGTGTAATCCTCGTGAGTTAAATAAGATAATGTTTCTCCCAGGTGAGGAACTTGGATAAAGAGCGCGTGAAAGAGGGTCGCGAGGCATCATTTACCTGATGAAGGTTGGGAGGTGTGTAGTTGGGCAAGTACACCATGAGAAGCAGGGGCAGAGACGTGAAACACAAGTCTGAGACTGAACTCACAACGAAGTAGATAAAACCTCCTCCTGCTTTCCTGAAGCTGCCAATGATAGGGAAGTAATGTTCTACAATGTAGGACGTTCAGTTATAAAATTACGCAATTTCTTATGATATTGAATTCAATTAGTTTTCAACTATTTAATTACGATTTTCAAAGTAATCAGACATAGAAATAATTTTTTCTTTGAATAACAAGGTGCGATACCAAAAGATATGTAATCTAAATAACCTATGCACAATTTGTACGCATTTAATATAATAAAAATAAATTCCATTGAAACTGTTGGTAGTGAAGAAATGTAATATAAATTTTTTCAAGATATTAGGACGTGTAATTTAAAAACAATTTGTTAATAGATACATATTTTATATAGCCAACATGGCGGGAGTATTAAATTTCTACCTTTATAAGCAATTTCGAATAAATGGGATGCAAAATTCGTTTAATTTGATGCTTGGAAACAATGATCAAATTCCGAAGGAATGATAAAGTAAATTTTCAGCATACACCCAATCACCTTTTTAAGACCTTCGGTCTATTACTGTTCTCGTTGGCCCTTTTCTACTGCATGCGTCATTTTCTTGATCATGTCCTAAGTTTGATGATTTGAGGTAAGTCTAAAGGCCTTATCCAGACAATGTTAAAATAGTAACTTGGAAACTTTTAGATACAGCACTGAAATTTCACCAGCTTAATTTCAACCATATGGTATGTGTGTGTACGCATTATAAAAGATTTATTAAGATCACAATTTTAATTATTAATTTAATTATAAATATCAGTTTTTATGGAACACTTTGCAAATATTTTGTTCCGTAACTAATAACTCAAACCATTTATTCTACTACCACACTAAAACATCATCACTACTTTAAACGTATGGTGTAAATTAATTTCCTATTTTTCGTACCTAAATAGGTTAGACGCCGGAGCTTACAATATTATATGGTTATTAAAAATGATGCTTCATTACTCTGGTAATCTGTGGGAATATGCGATTACGATTTCAATTACTGCTGCAAGGTTCGGTGAAAATCGTAACTTGTTAGCTAATCATTTGCAAACCAAATTAATGAGTGTGTGTAAAATATGTTCATTTTACAACAAACAATATAAATCAGTATCGCCATTATCCACGAAATATTTTCATCAAAATAATAACGCTAATTGATGACAATGATTTATGTATATAAATTTAAAAATAATCTTTTCCGATTTTATGTTTTTTATGAATGAGCTAAGACCGGTTTACATTTACTGATATGACTTTATGACATGTTGGCCTATGTGATAATTAACATTATACTTGTTTTTGTCTAGCTAACTTGGTCTTGAAATCCAATTACAGAATTAATTCTAGCAGTTCCTTGTCTCTTTTAGACGTAATGAAAGTAGTACTCATTTATTTGAGACCATGCTGGTAGTCTTCTTCCTCTGGGTTTGACACTGAAACACTCCTTTGAGCGTTTCTCTGAACAATTTACTTGTTATTGAGCCACCCGTCTATTTATCTTGGATTCCTTCGCCTCTTGGAGCTCTTATTATTTCCGTTGTTCCATTGAATCCGTCTCTCGATGTTTCTAAGCACAGTTTCCTACAGCTACACTTGATGAAGAATATCTAAATATTTGACCTTATTCACTACCTCTCTCATTAGCTGAACACGGCAAGCGGATAGAATTTTTGACTTTGAAGCTGTTTCTTGTGTCATCCCATCCATTTCATACGACATCGTCACATTTTACTGTCACGCAGCTGAAGTTAGGGTGAAACGAGACGACGTGGCAATGTTTGTGTATTTCTCTGTACTTATCGCTGAACTCCAAAAAGGTTCTCATTTGAAAAAGACCATACTTTCGCGTTCCTTTACATTCGTTCAGTCATTATTCTAGTGAATACTATGGAATGTACTCGTGTTATACCAATAAATTGATTTCTCAGATCTTGAGAAGAGTTCCCTGGCTTGTTGTTGCTATGGTATTGGGAATACGGCGTGAGTAAAGTGTACCTAGACTGCGAATTTTCATCTTCAGTAATTAGTTCACTATTTAAAAATTAAAGATACTTTTGCGTATCATCAGATCAGCCCAAATCATCATGCGTCCATTTATCATTCGCCCCAGCTGCGTCGACAGAAGTGAAGCCACACAAATCGCTTGCGATAATCATGGACGACACTAAAGATAATTAAGGTAGAAGATTATTTAACTGCTTTAGCGGATCTCATTGCTTAGAACAAAAAAAAATTAAGTTCATTTAAAAAATCTATGAAAACCTAATGTGCATTTTCTTAACTTCTAAAAGTGATGTGGATAATTTGATCTTCAAATTAAATTGCCTCAAAACCAAACGGACCGATAACTAAATAAGACCTTTAATGATAAAATACAGAAGAATATTCATTTCTAGCGTATGCCCGGTCACTCCTAATGTACCTTAACTGCTAAAAAGAAACTTAACATGCTATTTTGCCAATACGTGAATTCTTAATATATTTACTCCAGTTTCTAATAATAACTAAACTGATAAATCAAAACTAATTTCAGTGGATGATCAGGTACGAAATATAAATAAGGAATTGGCAGTGGATCCGCCTCCTGATAAAGGAAATATGAAATGAACATCCGCTACTCTGCCAAACTCCCAGTCGGAGATCTCAGAGATCAACGAGACTTCAGGAAAGGATCTCAACATCACTTCTCAACCCTTAGAGAATAGGAAATTCTCTATAGAAAGTAGAAAAATCTCAACTACTCGCACCAGTAAAAGGTCCAATTATCCAAGATGGAGTCTAGGCCAAAAATAAATTATGATAAATTTATAAGGCTCCCATCTAATGCAATTAACACTAAATACCCATTAGAAATTCTGAAATATTATCATACCGAAATAAAAATTCTACTTTATGCTGTGAATTTGATATATCATCCTTCTACGGTACAACTCTCAGATAGAGACTATCCAAATTAACAAAGAATATTAAGGCCTTCCTTAACTCCAACAGCTCGGATAAAGATACCTCAAACTAATAGCACAATGTTTTTGTAACAGCTGTTCTCAAGGAAAAGAAATCTAATTGGTATATTAAACTTTGGCTCTACATAAAATGAAATTTAAATTCAATAAAACAGAAAGTCTAGCTGGGTATCAGTGTTTCCATTTTGTGCTTACTTCGACTACACACGCTAGTGGAGGTGTCTCCACTGTCATTAAGAATCTTATTCCTGCTGTAGAACTCAAAGTAAATACATCTCTGGAAGTAATCTCGGGGAAAATCTTCTTAACGATGACCATGACTATTTCCAATGTCTATCCCTCGCCCAACTATAACTTTGAATAATCTGGTTACTTCGTGTCGCACGACCTGTGTACATGGTCCTCCGCCAGCCTTGTGAATAAATGCGAATGAGAGATTTCGGAGGACTATCTGGAAAGCGATCATTTCCCTTTATTGACATTCATTGGCATCGCACCGTCCTCCTCCATTACACCTCGAGATACTCGTCCCAGGCGCTGGAAGACAAATAATTCGACTATAAAGCGCTGTGGCTGGAACAGCGATGAGGTGCCATGCATTGCGTCACTATTCCAGCCCATATGATAACACCTTATTCTACAAAGTTCACCCTGTTAAAAATACCCACAGACAGGTCAAGAATTTGTAGAACTCTGCATGATCTGAAGCCCACAAAAAATTTTAAGAATATGCTTAACAAATTAAGAGACATCCTAATGAGAACAACAAACAAAATAATAAAAAGAGTAGAGTGATCTTTATACGTACTTTAAATAGTCTTGCTCGAGATAAAAATTTTATTCAAGTAATGGTATTTTTTAATGTTTTTTTCGCAAATATCTCATCAGATAATTAAGTTTTAGTTACAGAGAAACCTGTCCTGGGCGCTCGAGTCGTATTCTCAGTCATTTTCTTCGCGACTCATAAAAACGTATTGTATTAAACAGAGTTGAAGATAAGAAGCAGATAGTTGAATTAATCTGTAAACATTAAAGTTTCTGAAAAATGATAAACTTTTTGATCGTTGGTATTATCAGCAACTGAGTTGAATTGCAAGAAAAGAGATGTATTGAGTCGAGCTAAACATAAATAAGTGAGTAGAACCTACTTTGAGACAGTTTAATCAGAGAAAGAGTATGTTTCCGGGTGTAAATTCCTATTCATTATCTAATTAAAAAGAGGTATTACGAAAATAAATGTTAGTTAAATTCAGCATTATTTCACGCTAAAAGGGGGGAATAAGGAATCTATGTCTTTCAAATATCGTCAAAAAAACCGCTGAATACAAAAAAATGCAATCGGATGAATCGTATAGGAACGCATAACGGCAAACCTTTTAACTGTCAGTTAGTTTGAACAGATCCGATATATAAGCTAAGGAGCACGACATTTACCATGCCTTTTTCTTTCATAGATATAGAGCATAATTTTTGATACATCTGACAGTCTCACTCTGACATTTTGATCACCAACTACATGGGATCACTAATCTTCAAATTTTAAATCCTATTATTATTATTACTAGAGTAAATATCTTCTTTTCCGTATAATTAACCAGAAACCATTATTTTAATCATTTTTTACTGCGAAAATTGTCTGTCCTAATGCCGTCGTAGTAAAAGTAAATAACTATTATGCAAAATAATTGTTGCAGGGGCACATTTATAAACGTCGAAATTTTCTGGTTTATTTTTCTCAGTTAAGTGGCAAATATTAGAAATTTCACGTCATGTTGTCCGTATCTTTGAAGGTGAGTTATAAAATCAACGTGACTTTAAAAAATTCTGTTTTTAAATATTTCACGTATATATAGTGTCACGTTTCGAAAAACGCTTAACTTCTTTGTGAATAAAACTGATGCTGTTATAATTCTTTCCTTACATTAATTTGTTTTAATGAGTTATTTTCTGAAGTAATTGTTGATTTAATACATTCGTTCTATCAACATACTTATCCAATACTATCGTCCACGTAATTTGTGCCACTAATATTTTTATAATATGTATTATAACGAAAATATTAACTTCTTTGAAAAGGCTTGCATTTGGTAAGAAGGTACATTCCGTTTCTGTAATAATTTACATTACGAGATAGGAAAAATATTTTCATAACGCACTGTGTGTCGAGCTTCCGAATGGATTAAATTTCAGGGATGATTCGCAAAGTGATGATAATATTAATCGGATTACGTTGCATCCACTATTTCCCATTACTCGCCTGTGTCCATTTGCATCTCGGATACCATGAAAATCCTGACATGACAACAAAACAGAACCTGTGTTTACTTTTCAAGGGAAAGCGTCCGCAGAAAGAGGACTGAGATTCACATATTTATAAACAAACTTTTAGAGCTTGAAGGGGGACGGAATATACCGTTTTCTGAATAGTAATTCATAACCGGAAACGTATTTTTTCCCTGATTCAGCTGTCTCAAAGTAGGTTCTAAGCTCGCCTATTTCTCGTCTCAATACATCTATTGTCCTGTTGGCTCAGTTGCTGATAATACCAACGAAACAAATAGTTTAACATTTTTCACAAACACTTCTGTTTACAGATTAATTGAACGATCTGCTTCTTCTCTTGAACTCTGCTTCGATGCGATGACTACCAACGTCGTTGCACAGATAGTATCTATGAATGATATTGTAGAAAACCTTCATCATTCCTGTTCCTCCACAAAAATGTGTGCACAGCTCGAGCCAACAGATCTGCCGATCTTCCTTCAAGATCAAGCGTTTCATATGATGACACTGGGAAACGTCCAATGGAGTTAAACCTTGTGGTATGGCGACCACGTGATAGACCACCACGGTCTATCCAAATTTGTCCGTGATGAAACCACTGACAATGGCACAAGATCCAACAAAAGTTCCAATACTGGATGTGATAAGATGAAGTACATGGGACCCTTTATCTTCGGCGGAAGAATGTCCGGTCCAATCACATGACCGCTTTGAAATGGCTGTAGCACGGAGATAGAACTTTTCAGTCATGTGTGCTTTTAGAAACGTGTTATACTCAGTTCCGTCTACAGGTCATAACAGTATTTAAGGAGAATATTCGAGAAAGTGGTATAATATTTCTATAATCGGCAGATGCATCTTCATGCTATTCTGACCCCACATTTTATCAGATCAGATCAAACATCACCTCATTTGTTTTCTTAGATTGCTTCCAGTTGTCCAACATAACCCAAAATTATGTTTCTTCGTTTTCAATCCGTTGTCTTAACAAACTTTACTATTTCTCAACCATTCCCTACTATGATAAATACAACAATATTACTGCATTTATATACAACCAGTCTGAGAGTTATGTTCAGAAAAGTTTTAATTTCAAAATATAAAACCATCTGTATGAGATGAAACATATCAACTGGATATTAATGAGCCAATAAACATACTAAATCCCTGTTCGTTATCTGGTATCTGGTTTGTGTTTTGTTTCGTTTTCATAGTAGACGCTTGCCGAAACGTGTAGTATTTATTATCAGTCAATTAGTATTTTTATTCACATTTTTTTCCTTAAACCTAGCGCCAGTTTGGATGCTTTATGTTTCAATGTTTCAATAGGGGCACGATCTCAAAGAAAACAAAATCATAGAATGGTTGAAGCAGCACTGAGAGACTGCAAATATCTAAATAAGTTATTTCATTATTTCAGGTTGTCTTTGGAAATCTTTCACGGAAACCAATTAAAATTTTATATTCCGAAAATACACATTTGTAATGTATTAAATACGCGAGTAGAAACTTTGTGCATCTTTTTTGCGGGGGGAGGGGAATTCGCATTCCTCAGGACAACCGATTGACCCTTCCTTTTAAATGTGCAAGAGAAAGCCCATTCACGAAAAAAGGGATCGCAGTGAATAATTAGGGGTCGGATTCTGGAGAATTTGGAATCTCACGGAGAAACGAAAAATACATGCTGCATTTAGGCACAGTTGTTGAAAATTTTCCTATTGGCTGCAATTGTCAAAGAACAAGCCAGTAGAGCATTTGAGGATAGTAACTGATTGGTAGTTTGAATAATTCAGCTTCCCACCATGTTACGAGGGAAGGGAATTTTGGGGAAGAAGACAGAAAAACGTTGGAGACGGAAGAGAGAAGGGAGAAGTTGCTTAGAGACGGAAGACAATCGATGAAAAATTTAAATTGTAGTAGCCGAGAGGAGAGAGACCGGCTAATGCTCACCTTAAACTAAACCTTTTTTTGGGAGGGGGGTTAAGAGGGTACATGAGGGTGATCCTGAAACAGGCAACTATCCTTTAATAGCATAGTAAGGGAATTGAAAAGGGGGATGCGAAGGTACTGCAAGGTAGCCAAGTGTTAACTAGTGTCCCCGGGCTATGGTTTAAGGATCCTACCAGGTGTTTCCCCTAAAGAGATGCAGGAAAATCCCTAGAAAACCTGCAACAGGTAGGTCGGGCATTGGGTACTATTCTCACGAACTTCTGAATGACGGGAGACGAGTTTTCTGTGGGGTCGCACAAGGTCTTCGACCCCAGTACATATACCTCCTAAAATAGGTGAAGGCGTCTTGGCATGTGAGAACTATGATAAAAAATCCAGAGAGAGTGGGAAGTATTCCCGACAGAATAAACTGTTAGCCTGCGGAATGAGATAAGGGATTTTCCGCCCGATTTGTAGGCGAGAATCAACCTGAACGGTGATGAATAGACGTCGACCCAGATGCACCCACCAGCCATCAACATCATCGACGCAGCCCGGCATGCAGATGCAGATATTTCGCGGGTATCATTGATTGTTTTCAAATTAGAAAGATTTCAAATTTACCAGGTTTATTGCCATTAGAAATCCAAATAGCTTCTTAAATCACCCCATTGAGGTCCCTAATTTAAAAATCTCATGCAAATTCATTGTTTTAATAATTTTGTATTATAATTTGTAAATAACATCTATGCTCTTGCTAAATTATTTCCTTCATATTAAACTCAGAATTTTAAAGATAGCTTAGCCTATTCTTTTTTAATAATAAATCATCATCAACAACTAAAATCACCCCACCCAATAATTACTTTACACATTCATAAAAAGTGTCTCAAACAATATGTATGATTTTCGGCTATATCAGTATTTGTGAATAGATAACGCCTTCAAGTGAATTTTCTCGATGATGCATAAATTTCTGTGAGAGGGTTTTAATAATAGGAAATATAAGCGTCATAAAATTGCTTGCTTCTAAGCTATAAAAGATAACTGTGAGTACCATTAAAGTAAATGACGAGCTTATTGCACAGGTCGTAATAACGCGTTACCACAAATTAGAATGCAAATGCAGACATTTGTGAGGTGAAGGGTTCCAGATATTTCCCATGCTTAGTGTGCACTAATCCCCGAAGAGAAGCTCCCTGCATGATGTAGAGACGCGGGAACCGCCTGCCTCCTGCTAAATGAACTGATTATTAATTTCGGTTGCAGTTAAGAGTAATCCATAATTGATGTCGCACTGTAATACGAGTAACTATGAACGCTCCGTGCCGCGGATGCAGGAGAAGTTGCTTTACTGCATTGCAGAAGAGTTTATTGGAAACTGAAACAAGTGAATGCTCATTAGCAAACTGAATTAATGCGCATCGATCCATTCCTGGAGCCGCAGTGTTGCTTGCGTGTCAGTGTCCAATATGAATCTTTTATATCGACGTGTCCTACAGAATCCGTTATGTCAGCAATAGTTGCTGTAGGAGCAGTTATTTTAAGTACTTACTGAAAACGACTATTCGATCCTGCCTAATATATCACATAGCTCGGTTATAAAACAAACTTTGTACGCAAATTGGGAACTGAAAACTTAATAACACAAAACCTATAATCAGAAGTATTATCATATTCATAAGTAAAAATGATAGTCAAATTATTAAGACTATAGACTGATTTGTAAAGTAAAAGATACAATATAACGATTGGTAAACAGTGCAACCGAACATAACATCCAAATTTGCCACAATTATTTGTTTTTAATTATTAAGTAAATAGGCATTGATTAAAGTGTTGTTATCTCAACGATAAAATGAGTGTCATTCCAGTCATAAAATACAATTTTTTAAATAAAACACAATAAAAAAACAATATAAAATAGATGTCTACAATTTATAATGAAAAGTGGAATACATATAGTAGTTATAAACATAGATGAATTTTTTTAGTGTCGTAGAAACGTAAAGAAGAAATATTTCAGATAATAATAATAAAAGCCTTCCGCTAATGACTCACTTAGGAAAAACTGGTTCAGCTTCAAGCTATACTATGTGTGGTCTTTTATTTTTCATGAATCTTTGTTCCTATAATGTCATTAGTTACATATTACATACAGCTCTAAATGCGTGGAAGACTCTAGCTTATAAAAGCGCGTTTTACCAATTAGACAACGTTAAGGCTGGCTTTACACTTGCAAGAAATTGCTGCAATTCACTGTAACGTACGGTCTGGTCATGAATATATGTACAAACAAAATCGGACTATATTTTATTGCGTGTACGATTTTTCCATGGGCTATATCTGAGCCATGACATTGAACAAACTATCTTATAAGTAAATATGCAGCCAAATGTGACAGAAATTTATTTTTATAAAATAAAATGTTATTACATACTATTCAAATAAAATAAAATTGGTACGACGTATGATTTATAATTCAAAGAAGTCATTAAAATATGACTATTAATCTGTCTTACGAATTATTGTTTCATTACTTCTTTCAATATGTTTATTTAACTTGTCCATGTCTAATATTTTAATGCGGAAAGAGATTCGTTAATTACAATTGAAGCGTTTTATTACTAATTAAAGATTATATTTTAACGAACATCTCATATATTGGTAATTAATAATGAATTAAAAATGTTTTTCACGTAATTTACTATTAGGGTTGTACTAATAAAAGTACATAGCATAAAATATTGTAAAATTTATTACTTTTTGGACATTCTTCTCTTGGCCGTCAAAGATGCTTCTTAAAATCTTGCAAAGAAAATTGTTAACATATAACAACCGGTATTATTGGCACGGAAAAATAATAATAAAACAGTTGGTTTCATATATTTGTGCACCTTTATTACTCCAACTACTTCACAAAGCTCAGCTCAGCTAACGTCTACACCGTACACTTCAAGCTCCACTTTCCGACTCCAGATCAGCCCTTTGTCCCACTATAATCTTTACCACATGTTGACCCGCTCTCTAAAGCTTTGCAGCCTCAAAGACAGGCTCCTTTTCCAAAGAGTACGTCAAGGCCTCCTCTTGATCAATCACTCTGAACAGAAATGGAATTGGTTTCCCTCGTTGCAAGAACTTGCACTACCCCTGTTGGAGAGGAACTACACTCCTTGCAGCAAATGCTCGCATGTTTAGATGCAAACGCGAGCGCACCGACTTCTTAGACATTTTACATTGCTAAAGTACATTGCAGAAAATTCTTGCTAGTCTAAGTTTCATCCAGACAATGAAGTTGTGTTTTACCGCGTTGTGTCGTGAACAGGTGCTTCAACATATTCGTTACCAAAATAGTCCCAATATTTGTATAAGAGTCACGAAGCAGCCATTAAGACAGCAGAGTTTCTGGTTCTCGCGAAACAGCATCGGAGACATTTCCACAATCTGCTGAGCGATGAGGTACGCCAAAACTTCCAAAAAGATAAATTCAGTGAAAACTATTTGCTGTTAACATTTAATTATATTGAACACTACACAAACGTGCCAGTGCAGCAATCCTTATGCCACAGAAAATTTACAAATCAGCAGTAAGCCGTTGTCGTTTAGTTTTTTTAGGGGGGGGGGGCTTAACAGACTACATGAGGGTGATCCTGAAACAGGAAACTCCCCTTAAATAGCTTAGGAGGGGAATTGAAAAGGGGGATGCAGAAGGTAGAGCAAAGTAGCCAAGTGTTTAATAGGGCCCCCGGGCTGTGGTTTAAGGATCCTACCCGGTGTTTCATCTAAAGAGATGCAGGGAAAACCCTAGAAAACCTGCATCAGGTAGGTCGGGCATTGGGTACTATAATCACGCCCTTCGAATGACGGGAGACGAGTTTGCTGTGGGGTCGCAGCATTCCCTTCTCCATGTCTCCACCAGTTTTAGGAGGCAGTTGGCCGACTAATCCAATGGGATTAGCGGACAACTCTTGCCATATGCCCAAGGTCTTCGATCCCAGTATATAAACCTCTTGAAATAGGTGAAGGTGTCTCGGCATGTGAGAACTTTGATAAAAAAAACAGAGAGAGTACGAGGTATTCCCGACATAATCAGGTGAGCCCCGCAGTTGTCGTTCTGTGTCGTTCTTATTACTTATTTTAACCTTTATTGGTAACGACTGGTGGTAATATTATATATATATATATATATGGCCCATATTAGATAAATCCTGAGAAGATGAAACATATAATGGTGGTAGGATAGATGGGGTTATCATAGACTTCGCTAAAGCCTTTGGTATAGTGCCTCATGATATCCTATTGGATAAATTAAATAAAACAGGTATAGATAAAAGAGTGAAACTATGGGTAGAAAAATTTTTAAGCGATAGATCGCAAAAAGTCAAAATCGGAGAACAATTTTCGGATTCAGGCATTGTAACATCGGGAGTTCCTCAAGGCTCTGTAATTGGGCCATTACTGTTTTTAATATTTACTTACCGAATTATTTAAAGTCGGGGTTAAGGCTTTTCGCTGACGACTGCATCATCTACAGAAAGATAACGAACGAGAAAGACGCTATATTATTACAAGAAGATCTAGATGAAGTCAATAGCTGGATTCAGGAAAATAAAATGAATATTAATGGAAAGAAAAGCAGCTCAATAGCGTTCACAAAACGCACGTTGTTAAATGAGACAGAATGTAGAATAGGTGGGGAACTAATTCCAAGGGTAACAAGCTGCAAATATCTGGGGATATATTTCAACAAGAGACTTGGGTGGGAGGAACAGGTGAATTTCACGGCCTGAAAAGCGTGTAATTCCTTACATTTAATAATGAGAAACTTAAAGAGCGAAGTTCAAAATCAAAGGAGGTGGCATATTTATCCTTAGGTAGGCCAATTTTGGAATACGGGGTGGTTGTTGGGATCCGTATAAAAAAAATCAAATAGAATCATTAGACAAAGTTCAGAAAAGGGCTGCTAATTTTGTTCGAGTAGAGCCGGGTCATATGAATGAAAAAGTAGAACAGCTAGGTTGGGAGATATTTTCAGAAAGGAGGGAGAAAGCAAGGCTGCATTTGCTATTCAAAGCTTATGCGGGACAAAAACCATGGATTGGAATTATCTCAAAAATGCAAAAGCCCAGTTATATAGGTAGATGGGATCATCAATTAAAAGAGAAATGTAGAAAGCAAAAAACAGATGTTGGCAAATTGTCATTCCTAAATAGGACCATCAACGACTGGAATAATTTACCTGTGGGAGTGTTTCGAGGAAATCCTCTTCAGGAAAATAAATTCAGGACAAATCTCAAAAACGTGTGAATTGATGTGGGTATTTTGAATAATATAAATGTACATTCGAATTTAAAAATTTAAGTGCAGTGTTAAGATAATATAATTCGTGTAGTGTTTTTCTTTTTACTTTCAGGGCTATAAAAAGTTTAAAGGACTGTGATTATTTTTCTTTACATTAGGAGTATTTAAGTTTAAGTAATTTCGTTTTGTATCTGCCACGGGGCTTGCACCCAACTATAGGCTTACAATAAATACAATTTCAGATTCAAACACGTTCTACCTAAATACATTGCGATCAACGACGTTGACAAATGATAATACATAATGAATGGAGGAAATGATCGTGCCTGCTCAAAATCGCTACAGCAGAGGAATTATATTATAATTAATAATAGCCTTCTGATTTTGTTGTGTCAACTTTTATATGAGAGAGGTTTATCGATGATTTGTTTGGCGAAAATAAAATCCTTTAGTCGTGGTGTGTGGCAGTTTGTTAAGACGGTTCAACTGCAGTGGCAGGAAAAAGATTTGACTTCGAGGAAAGAACATAGCAGCAAAAAAGGCCAAAATACATGGACGCGCTGGCATTGAAGACAATGTGTGAGATTTTTCACGAAACCTTGTATGATGCTGTAAAAATTATTAATGATATGCAGTGTTGCTCATTGAACGCGTGGTTGTTCCATAAAGTATGATGGAGAACGGGTTACGCACAGGACTCGACACGCTGCTTTTCCGTACAGATGTTTGATGCCTTTCAAGAGATTCTGATGGGACTGTTTGAACACCGTTATGAAGTGTTTGTCTTCCTGAAAGATTCATCTCTTATAGAGTAATATGAAGAAGTTGCATGGGATTTCCAACTTGCTCGTATTATAGACAAATTAAAAAAATGAACTGAATGTGTCCCTCGAGGGATACAATTGAAGAATATGTTATTCAGGATGTATCGTGTTGGAAGTGGAAACTAGACCTTGTTTTAGTTTTCTACGGAGTTTCTGACATTTAACGCTGTCACGTAAACAATGAAATAGTACGGAAAGTACCTGAAGAAACTCGGACTATATTTTATAGATTCAATAGAAAGCCTAAGGTTTGCTCGTGATATTGTGGTATTAACGGAGTCATAAGTAGATTTGAAAGCCATAATAAATGGAAATAACGTGGTTATGGAGAAGTAGTTTAATACAGGAAAAGCCGAGGTAATAAAATATAGTATGGGAAACGTCGAGTAACGAAGGTTCTTAGATTGGGAAGGGATATTTTGAAGGAAGTTGAGGGATTCTACTACTTGAGGACCATAACAGCCAGGGAATGTATATGAATATTAGAAATAAAGAGAAGGATAGTACAGGCAAGAAGTCTTTCGCAAAAAAGAGGAATTTACTTACGGCTAATGTAAGTATGAAAACAAGAAAATAAAGCACTAAAAATGTTTGTACGGGTAGAAAACGTGGACGATAGGAAGTGCAGAAAAAAAACAGAAGCTTTTAAAATGATGTGCTATAGAAGAATGCTGAAAATCATATGGGTGGATAGAGCAACTAACCAGGATGTTCTAAGCAGAATAAGAGAAGAGAGAAAATTTGGAAAGTATTCACCAAGAGACAGAAAAGATTAATGCAACTGGTTTTGAGACATGAGCGTCTTGTAAAATTAGCATTAGATGGAAGTTTGTGGGGTAAGAACAGAACAGTGAGACTGAGGATGGATTACGGTGAGCAGTTAGGGAGAATGTTGGATGTGGTAGTGATGCTTCGGCAACAAAACCATGATTGTATATTGAATGCAAACCAGTGATCTAGGTAAGTACATTTGCATCTTGGATCCAGGATCGTACTAAGCACGGTAAGAATATTGAGCAAACCTTACAAGGGTTCATGTATTTTTCATTTAAACTTAAATGCAAAAATCATCCGTAAAAGAATAGTGCACGTGAGATTCTAGTGACTTTACCTGCTCATACATATCGCGCTTATTTAAAACGATTGATTGATTAGTGTAATATTACTTTAACTTTATAAGATTTCAATGTAATGATAATATACATGTAATATAAAAGTAAAAATCATTGACTGTTATCCTTCAATGTACAGGTTCTCGTGGAGAGGCATTTCTTTAAAATGGTTTGAAAATTCGTTGACTTACGAACATGCAGAACAACATTTAATGGCCTTTATTTTAGCCCAATATTGCCTCATACGTAATGTAATTATTAAAAGAGGAGGGGAAATCAAATATGTAATCAAAAATGTTATGAATATATTAATTTTACATTCGGTAATTCAGTTAATATTTCATTTAATTGGCAATTTATATATCATTTCAGTTTTGCATAATTGGTAAGCCAAATTAGTTCGTGCCTTTTCCATTTGTCTATAAAAATCCTCTCTTGTAGTCTTTTTCTCTAAGAATGAGTGAAATTTCTGTGTTTGTCAAGTTTGGTTAATTTTATGTAAGTGTGCTGTAAATTGGATTCTTCGCTTGCGCACTATGTCAGTGATTTTGAAGATTATTTTGATATATTTCTGAAATTTTGGTTCTTTGTTATAAGTTTTTCTCATTATTTTACATTTTTGACATATAATTGCCGCTTTAGTGACGTCGTAGATTGAGCGTCTCTGATGTTCAGAGATTTTTGGGTTTCTTTACTGCCCTATAGTACGAGATTCTAGAGTTCTATGAAATAATTTCATGATATAAGTTGTAATGGTAAATCACTACTACATGCGGAATTTGGTGGTACGAAATAAAAGGTAAGTTGCGTGAGGGAAGTTGTTGGTTGCAGACAGGGGTAAAGCACTGACACGTTGTCGCGCCTGAGGTTATTCTCGAATCTTTGAGATTTGGTGGCATTGGAGAGTGAGCGAAGATGGTGTTTTCCCGGAAAACGTCGGTAGAGTTGGGTAAATGGCTTCTCCCAAAGAGGACAGATTATAATTTTTATTGGACAACATCGGGTCCAGCCACCGACGGAAACTAAATAATTCAATTGGGACGAAGTATTAAAAACCCAAGAAAAATGTATATTGGAACATTAAGATGGGACATTGAGCTTGGACTTTAAGAGTAGAAATATTAAGATTGGATTATAAGAATGAACATTTAAGGTGGATAATAAAACATTGGAAATTTTCCTGGTCGTATACATTTAAATAACAAGAGGAAGGCATTCTCTAGTGTGGGGCACCAAGGTGTTCATTATTGTTTAGTGCGGAAGTTCTGATGGGTCCGCCTCCAAGTTCCAGGCCAAACTGAGAAGAAAGGGTAATTACACTGATTGTAACCTTTTCTCGATTTTCTGGTTCTGACAATTCCGTGTAAGATTTGTGTTTGTGTTCAACTCTATGAGCAGACCCAATTAGTTGACCCTTAGAATAAAACTCATAACTCTAGTTAGTAATAAATCTAATGCGTTTAACTATTGTAAAGTATATATACACACATCTATATATATTATTAATCGTTAAAACATTGCTGGCTTTGTAACTTTAAAGTGATCCAAATATAGTATATTGTAAGTTGATAAATCTAGAGCAAAGGGATTCTTCACACACACAGTTATATATATATATATATATATATATATTAAGGATTTTGAAGAGCACTGGAATAAAATATCGAGGAAGGAGAATTATACACAACCTCTACAGAAAACAGTCAGCAGTAATTAGAATAGAAGATGAAAAAACAAAGCTGTAATCAAGAAAGGAGTAAGACAAGGATGCAGTCTGTCGTCAATGATGTTTAACTTATATATAGAACAGGCGATGAAGAATGTTGAAACGGAATGTGGAAAAGGAATCATAATGCAAGGAGAAGAAATAAAAGCCTTACGCATTGTCGACGATATTGTAGTATTAGCGGAATCAAAAGAAGAGTTGGAAACCATAATAAATGGCATGAACTGAGTCCTGGATAAAGAGTTCAATATGAGGATTAATAGAGGGAAAACCAAGGTAATGGGGTGTAGTATGGGAAACAGTGGAATAACAAAGGCTGTTAGATTAGGAAGGGTTATTTTGACGGAAGTTAAGGAATTCTGCTACTTGTGAAGAGTAATAACTTGGAATAGTAGAAGTATAGTAGACATAAAGAGTAGAATAGCACAGGCAAGGAAGGCTTTCGCGAAAAAGTGGGATGTACGTACGGGAATATAAGTGTGAATATTAGGAAATCGTTGCTAAAAATGTTTGTATGGAGCGTGGCGTTATATGGTTGC
This sequence comes from Eucriotettix oculatus, assembly GCA_034510155.1. Classification (NCBI taxonomy): domain Eukaryota; kingdom Metazoa; phylum Arthropoda; class Insecta; order Orthoptera; family Tetrigidae; genus Eucriotettix; species Eucriotettix oculatus. Next base: position 259,462,740 of record CM067376.1, on the reverse strand, counting down.
AAAACTTGGATGATAGAACTTGGGGTAAGGAAAAGAATAGAAGCCTTTGAAATATGGTGCTGTAGGCGAATGCTGAAAATTAGATGGGTGGATGGAATCACAAAGGAGGAAGTTCTAAACAGAATAGGGTAAAAGCGAACAAAAAGAGAAGGAATAGATTTATAGGCCACGTTTTAAGACACGAGGGTCTTGTAAAATTAACATAAGAGGGAAGAAGTGTACGGTAGGAAAAGAAGAGGGAGGCCAAGGATAGAGTCCGCTAAGCAGATTATGGAGAGTGTGGGTTGTGTTAGTTGTGAGAAAATGACAAAAGGCTTGCGCAAGATAGGTTAGAATGAAGGTTATATATATATATAGTATTTCATTTCAAGGTACTTGTTGTCAACTAAAAAGCATTGTTCATAGTCATAATTTTATTTTGAAATGATGTTTGTAATATGAACTTCTCTGCTTGATATTGTAGAAATTTTTCGTTCTGCACGCTTCAAAAGTGTTTCGGACAGAATTTTACGGTCATTAATAATAGTGACATATAGCGATAGTTTCTTGTGTCTGTAGAGGTTACATGTTATTATTATTACTAAAACTACACCAAAAATAAAAAGAATGATATGATGTGGTAAATTCATATGTAGTAATGTAAATATTACATTCATATTAAATTTACATATAAGATCTCTCTGGTATGAAATATTCATTATTGCATGGTTTGTTTCATGTTGTCTTTATCGACATCAAGACCCGAAGGACGTGAGAATTAGTGGTATTGGCAGAAAACTTTATGTTACGACAAACAATAATGTTTCATAGGGAATTACGCTTTCAGCTAATCGTCCGCGCTGTCCGCTAAGTTTTTCAAATTTAATTTGTATTACACATTTACTGTAAAAGATAATTCATTTCTTTCAATGGCTCTATTTTGGAACAGAGTTTCGTTCACGTAAACAACGTATAAATATACTCGCTTTGTCCCAATAGTCCCCTGGAATGAAGCTCTAAGCGTGTGCATTTAATAGAGACTTTGTTGTACATATAAGTACTCAGAAAAGATAATTTCTCTAGCGAAGAATGCAAATGAAGAGTAAAGTAAAGGGAACGGCGGTTTTGTCTTGGAAGGCAGAGTTTTGATATTCGTACGAGTTTTAATCTTGGCCGGCGAGGCGAGCGTAAGTTGTCAGTCTTTTGTGTTGAGAGTTGATGCGGCTCTGCTCTGGCTGGCGTGCGTCATACGACGGGAAATTACTACCGTCGTTATTAATGGATGTGGAAATTGCAGGCCCTCCCGGAGTACGAGGACAACTTGCATTGGAAAACGGTGCTTACACTGCGACAGAATTTCGACAATGTCAGCTACTGCAAACTTTCACAATGACTGGAAAATTTGCATGTAATTTACACTGGTGTGCCACGCTTATTTCGTATCAACTTATAACTTCGCAATAATGTCACACACGCTTTACAGAATGTTAGCGGCAAGTTTAAAATGCAAGTAAAGCGCCTAGAAAATAAAGTATGTCACGCTTCACATAGATGTTAATCATTTTATCACCTGCTCAACGGGAACAAACTAATGTAAAAATTTTGGCGCAATCAGAGTATAAAATTAAGTTCCACCACTATAAGGACAGGAAAACATTCTGTATTTGAAGTATACTGATTAATTGGCCATTAAACTTTAGAGACATTGTTGTTGTGGTGGTATTCAGTCCTAAGACTGGTCTTATCTTGCACAAGCCTTTTCATTTCTGCATAACTAGTACACCCCTACATCCTCCCTAATCTGCTTAACGAGTTTCTATCCTTGGCCTCCCTCATCTGTTCTTACTCCACACACTTCCCTACAGTACAATATCCTCATGTCTTAAAATGAGACCTATTAGTCTATTCCTTTTCTTGGACAAACGTCCTCCATATTGTTCGCTTTTCTCATATTCCCTTTAGAACTTCGTGGTTAGTGATTCTATCCACCCATCTAATTTTTAGCATTCGCCTATAGCACCACATTTCAAAGGCTTCTATTCTTTTCCTTTCCGCAACTTCTATCGTCCACGTTTCGCCACGCTCCATACGAACTTTTTTAGCAACGATTTATTATTATTCACACTTATATTACCCATAAGTAAATTTCTCTTTTTCGCGAAAGCCTTCCTTTCTTGTGCTATCCTACTCTTTATGTATACTATACTTCTACCATCCCTAGTTATTACGCTTTCTAAGTAGCATAATTCCTTGACTTCCGTCAAAATATCCCTTCCCAATCTAACACCCTTTGTTATTCCACTGTTTCTGAAACTACCCTCCATTGCCTTGGTTTTCCCTCTATTAATCCTCATATTGAACTCTTTCTCCAGGACTTCGTTCATGCCATTTATTATGGTTTCCAAGTCTTCTTCTGACTCCTCTAATTGTACAGTATCATTGGCAAAGCGTAGGGGTTTTATTTCTTCTCCTTACAATATTGTTCCTTTTCCATATTCTGTTTTAACTGTCTTCATCGCCTGAACTATATATAAGTTAAACAGCATGGGCAACAGACTGCATCCTTGTCTTACTTTCTTCTTGATTACGGATTTATTTTATTGATCTTCTATTTTAATTCCTGCAGCCTGTCGTTTGTTATAGGTTACGTCCTTTCTTGATATTTTATTTCAGTGACATTAAACTCAGGTAATTAAAGAGTATGCGTGGAGCTTAATTAAACGTGTTATGTTTAGCAAATAAATTTTTAATATAGTCATATAAATGTCAGTATCATAATCTTTTAAGGTCCTCATTGGAAAACACAAAGCATCACACTAATGAGTTATTTAGTTACTATAAGAATATCTGTTGCCGTTACTTTTCTGATGGATATAAAATTCAACCTGTAATGTAAGGTATTCATTTTCAAGATTTACCTGATAAAGTCAATCACCTCGATAAGTACAGTACCCTAGCAGTCTATTAATTAAACTCTGAGTTCAAGATGTTTGAAATAATGTTGTTCTTCTTCCCTCAGCTCTGCAGCTCATTCAGCGCCCTTTCCTATGGACTGTTATATTACATGAAGCCTTCCAAATTTCTAGATTTACGTGGTCTTAATCCCAGTCTCCTTGACGATGACGCCACAACATCCAATCTCATGCTAGGATTCGAACCTGGGATAGCGACGCCAGCCAGTAGACCGCGGGTTGGCTTTGGAATAATCTGTCCCATCAAAATTGAAATTCGGTTGAAGTCTGCTGCTGATTATTCAGTTAATTCAACTGTTTAAGTGTTGTTGTCTTAATGATTTTCTGAGAATCCTTTAATATTAATTCGAAACGTATCCTATATTAGTTGTCGTGTCAGTTTTTGAGAACTTACGTTATGAATGTGGAACTGTTGTGTGCCTTACGTGCTATTACTTCATGCCGACAAGAATTATCTTGGCATTTATTAGTTTTGTATGTTAAAATTGAATAATTCAAGCTGGACTACCAATTGTGTCCAACCGTTATTACCAGGGATTTCGTTACACTCAATATTCTTATATTGAAATTTACAGAAAAGGAAGACAATGTTCTCAAGCATATCTTCAAAAAGTTATGAGTTGGCTGTAATAGTTAGTAAATTGAAATGCAGCAAATGTAATCACGTCGGCAACATTGTCCAGAAGAACGGTACCACGTAAAAGGAAAAATATTGCTATGAAGCGGAGCTCTTTCAACACGGTCGCTGACATTTTCTCTTTCTTTCCAGCTGAATTCAAAATTAGTTACAGGCCTTTCCGCCCCCGCTGCCTTGCCCCCTCTCCTGTCCTCTCCGAATCAATATTACCCAGCCCCCGACCTTAAAGCTAACACGCACTGAAGGCAGACTTTGATCACAACACCGTCCTGCTACATATGGGGTGTTATGATTGGCTGTCATGTCGCGCGATAGCCACAAGAGCCAATTACCTGAGAGACAAAGGCAGTTGTCATTAAATTCTTGTGCTCTGGCGAACGCAATTAACGCTCGAGCAAGTGCGCGCGCGCATGCTCCAGTCGCGCACGACGCCGCCGTCCCGTGGGCTCGAACCCGCAGCCTCTCGTCATTATATCGAACAAGGACGCCCATCACCAGCAGACAATGAGGCGTCTTAATTGGAACAAGGGGCTGGCTGTATTGCGCTCTGCCAACTACTTCCAACGTGGATCACGTGCCAAAGGACACAGCGCCGCTGCGCGTTCACATTTTTCTCATAACAAATTTGCACACAGCGAACGTAAAAAACAATTCAAGGAAACCTGATAAACGTCATAAGTGAAAGGAATAAATACTTCAATTTTTAAAAGTAATTTCTCTTCTGGTACATGAAAAGTGAGTGTATTTTTAACTTCACAAATACTATATGAAAGGCTAGTAACGTATTAAAAAGCCTTTATGTAGTAACAATAAAAGTAAAATTAATATGAATTATAGTGAGACACGTCGATACTTGATATTCAACTACAGGTGTTTACATTGATCACGCATTTATGACATTATTAATTCCATTTTTTCTAAATTTAACTAATTATTTTCAAAAAGTTTAGTCTAGTTACGTTTTAAAATATTGAGAAAATTAAATATATTTCCATTAAAATTATTTAATGTAGTACTGTAATAGTTTTTATAGGCAAAATTTATTAATTGGGAGTTACTTTTTATTTATTCTGTTATTTTGTTTTATTGACCGCTATCTGCTGCCATCTTATAAGTTCATTGCATGTACAATACGACGCTTAGGGGTTAAAAAATCTGGCAAAAAAATGTCTGTTCATTATATTTATTTGACGCGTACGGGAAATTTTCAGGAATTATTCCACAAAGGAAGACGTGAGGTACAAGGGAATTGGTAATTAGCGTTGTCAGCTTATAAGGAAAGTTTATAACGACAATACTGAAATTTGAGGAGGTTCGGACGCGATACTCCTTTGTTAGCAACAACCAGAGTTAAAAATCTGGTGAGGAAACATTGGTTTACCCAAGGGTCATGGTGAACTGCAGAGCGGTCAGAAATGGAGATTTCCAGCGGTGGAGAGACGGAGAACCGGCTACTAATGTAGTTATAGATTAGTTTAGAAGAAGCAGGTTTCTTCAGCGGTGGGAAAACAAGGAGAAGTTACATATTAATGTTAAAGGAGCAAAGTAGTTTACAGATTGGTGAGACTGGGAAGACAGAGAAGACAAAATGACAATGTAGTAGAGTCGAGTTCATAGTGGCAGAGGAATTACTAGTTGAACGAGTCGTGTGATTAGCTGGATTATCTGACTGATCCCGGAAAGAACCAGTAAACTAAGTCAGAGTGTCAGTGTATCACAGCCACAGTAGCCCACAATCACAAATATTTAAAACGCCATTACCTGATAAAAATTATCGAATATTTATTTTGCCCAGAAGTTTCATATTTTGTAATTGGGTGAGGAATGCAATCAATTTTGTTATGCAAGAAGAAATGTGTTAATACATGCACTATTTAATTTCATTATGTCGTATTACTATGTAAATAATCTGACTTAAATAAAAAATTAGTTCATTTACTATTTTAGTGGGACAAGATGATTTAAACCTAGAAAAAATTGATTTTTGCATTATAACACTAAGGATTTCGGACGATTGAACGTTAGTTTGCTAAGAGTTCAGGATACTAAGCATGAAGCAGTGGTCATTAAAACAGTAAGAGATTGGAGAATGAAATTTTCATGGACATTTGAATAACGGATTGAAGGCATCCTCTGGGGCGTCGCGAAAATGAAGAAACCTAAATGAGCAAGGTGCTCATTGTATAACGAGGAACTTCAGATGGGACGTTTGGCGGAACCTGTACATCATCCCTGACTCCAGTGAAAAGTTCCAGGCTAAGGTGAAGAAAGGGTAATTACACTGTTTTTAAACTTTTACCGAATTCGTAGTACTGACAATAATTTGTGTATATATTCTGGCTACCATGAGAAGGCTAGTTAAGAAGACCCAAACAATACATATTATATTTTTTGTTTATAATACAATATATCTAATAATTATAAATAATGTAAAATTATTTAGTGTTAATTATAAAATGCAAACTTTAAATTGTCAATCAATCATTGTATATTGCAATTTATAAATACTGAGTAAATGGATTTTACATTTTTATGATCATGTTTTTATTTTAAATTTTAAAATAAATAGTAAAATACCTCTCATATTCATTTCACCTAATGGTATTGTAGGGTGATAAAAGTATAAATTGCCCAGAGTAAAAAATTGTTACCTAAAGGTATATTAATACACAATAAATTTATTGACATAGGGTTATTTCTCGTTTCTGACAGTCACTGATTTCACATTAAAATTAATATTTGATAACAATGGTGGGAAACCATATAGTAAAAATACTTTTGGGTACAGAGGTATCTAAAATTAAAAATTGATAAAAGTAAATTGAATGACTAATCGCATCAGTGAGGATTATTTGTTCAGGCTTTCCATTGTGTCAGACGTAGAGAAAATTGTATCCATGAATAATATGAATATATTGAGTAGGGCTTGGCGGAAGTTACAGTTTACAGATAATATATAATTAAAACAAACACAATCTAAATAAATTGATACTGAAATTACTAACGACCGAATAAAAATGTGTTGAAGGGAATAATTCTTTTTTAACGTAGTAAGTTACGGGACACTATACATCAATTCTGTTGGCTGTATTTTATTGTAATTTTGCTTATAGAGAGAAATGAATCACTGAACTTGTTTCAGACTACAGGATCTCTATTCCTAAAGATTCTTGAATTATTCTGAAAAGTTTCAATTTCCTTTGGAAATACGTTGTCTAATTCAATTTTTGAATTAGTAAGGTGATTCCCCACATGCGTTCCTTCCCATAGTCCTTAAATTTTTGGATAGATAAGTATGTTTATAATTTTAATTTCAGATAGGTTTTGATTGTACAAATTATATACAATTTGATTGTACAGTTTTCTTAACGACCTCGCACGCACTTTTTCTACTATGCGCACGTTATCAAAAAACAATTTTATGTCTTATCTAAGGAGAGTATTTGTTGTATTCTGGAAAGATTTTCAAGTCTGTTCAAAGTCAGTTATTCAATCGATATTTAAGCGACTGATTTTGTCTTCTCTGAACTTCTCTTCAAAATCTATTCAACTAACTGTAGAGATCTCCATCACCTGACTTTCTCAGCTTTGTTTGAAATCAGTCACGAATATTTGCGAAGGGAAGTAGAGACCAATCAAGCGGGAAAGTTAATACATAACTAGACGACGCAAAGGTAAAATACAAATAAATCACAGAAAAAATGTAGAAAAAAATTATTAAAAAACGTGTTATAGTTCATCTACAATACAATGATATTTATTCCATAAATTTCACCCGTCTCCCTAGAATCTTGAGGAAGCAATTTTAAAATTCAGCAGTCACTCCGACTGTCATCCTAGAGTTGTAAATGCTTATATAATTCCATAAAATATCTAAATAACCTCCTTCAAATCCCAATCCTTGAAACTTGGTTTAAACCGCTACCTGTCCACACCAACGTCTCTTTACAAAACACAGTGAAGAATACGAGGCAATTAGTTGTGACGTCTTTCTAAGGGTGTACGTGTACGTGTACGTCTCTCTGACTACACAAAGGCAGTTCACTCTCTGAATTCTCCAGCTTGGAGTACGAATACACGTTTCTTGTTCAGTTGATTTGTTTCTCTCACTTACTGTCCACGATAGTTATTTCTCATAAAAATATGTTCGCCGTCCTTTTCCAACCCCTAAATTTATTTCTCTTAATTTAGTCACACGGTGCATTATGCCGCATTTTTCATATAATTGTTATTTTCGCGTGTTAAATGATAACAACATCCTTCAAGAAATAATATCTCATGCCGCGAACGTATTAATGTAATTTTCGCATTGACGGTGATGAATAATTATTACTACTGCAAAAACGAAAAGGAAAATTAAATGTTAAATTGCTGTCGAGATGTTGGACCAATTTAAGAAATTTTGCAGTGACATAGAACAAACAGAAATCTATTTGAGTTGTTGCTGCAGCCGTAGAAGGAATTTATTGTTTTTAATGATTATTGAAATTATTTTTATGATAAAGGGAGGAGAGAACTCGGTCGTCAAGGTGTGTACGTGGATGAGAGGACTATTAAATATAATATAATATATTAAATATACTATTAATATACGGGCCACGTAAGGACGAGCACTATTTCTATTTCGTTAACGAAACAATAAATGTTTCTGCAAGGACTGTTTTTCATTTTTGGGCAATGTAAACTTTTCTCTAAACTTATTAGAAGTTCAACTTAACTTTTTTAAGCTATTGATTACTATTAATTTTTTGAAGAATCAGATTTTATGCAATTACAAATGTTGTAAACAATATTAATTTAGATTAAGTTTTATTTCCATTTTTTTCCACCGTTTAAAAGAATTGTTATCAAATGGTGTTGTTTCACATTCGCATTTATCTGTGACTGAACAATCGTTCTAATGCCAACCAGTGACCATCTTCCCGATCATAATTACGTTCCTGAGTACACTTTTAATAGAATTCAAACAACAATTTTAATTTACATCTAATTTAAAACACCGGAAAATAAATAAATATTCTACTTGTTGTGAATTTGAACGTAAATTTCCAATTATTCAGAACACATAATTGTTAATCAATGAAAATCATTATGCTAAAATAGGCGATTAATGGAAATAATTATGCGGACAAATGTTGATCGTTATCATGACACGTCTCACTATGACTTGTCCATAACTCGTTCAGGACGTCGAATTTGGTAGTATCTCAACGTTTGACCCAATTTAATCATATTGAACATATCCTGTAAAAGATGTTATTAACACAGTAATTTTATCAGAATTTCCGCAACACATCGTACATTTAATAACATGTAATAACTTAGTTACTTAATAACCCCAGTAAATACTATATACAATAGCAAGGAAACATCTTGTTTAAGAAACTTCGCGTACACGGTAATTCACATTTCATTAATAGTCGTTTTGGCCGCCAGGTTCCCGTACTCTGTTAAAAGATTTATTGCTCACTTCGTTGAGTTTCGCTGGTAGTGTTTCTTTATTTACAACACTCAACTAGCAGAAGCAATATTGCAGAGAAATTAGCCTACATTTTTTAATGTAGAATGCCAATTGAAAATGAAATGTATTATACACGAAAAATGTAAATTGATAACGAACCATTCTACGTTTGATTTCACATAACTGGAAATGTTGGATAAATGGAATAAATACTTTTCCCATGCGTTTACAGCATTACTGCATTATTGTAGTCTCTTTTATATATTAAGAACACTTAAGAGACGGAATCTGTAGTCATCCAATCACAACTCTTGAAATAATGTGTCGGTTAAGGAGCGTTGACTAAACTGTGACCTTGGGAGAACTATAAAACTGCTTTGCTACCCTTCCTCCGCAGGGATGCCAGAAGACTTCTACTACAGTTTATCCAGGAACAGTTATAAATCGTATTCGGTCTTTTGCTAAATTCGCATGTAACGGAAATATTTACAATTAATATCGCCTCACTGTTTGCATCTGTGCCTCTGACTTTTGCTAATACTATAACGATGAGTAAATAAAAGTATAGCGCACATCTCAGTTTATTTAATTTAATTTAATCTGTCATTCAAACATAATTTATGATAACAGCTCGCTTAAAAGTAGCCAAATTCCCGGAAACTGCCCTCGCCCTTCAGAGCCAGGCAACATTTTCACCAACCAATCAGGAAATATTTAATGGATTTATCTGATGGTGATTAGGCCAGTTTCTTTTGAATTAGGGAAGCTGTTTTCCAACATCTAAGAAATAATTTTTCATAAGTCTTAAGGAGACTTTTTTGTGAGATTTGACGAAGTAGGACAACGGAGAGAAAAGCAGATGACCACGTGGTTGAAAGAACCGGGCGTTGCTTCAAGACCTTTTGGTAGAAATCTCTGGTAAACCACCTGAAGTTCTTTTTCCTATGAGTGTCGCAACGATAAGTTTACTTTTTTATCAATAATTCTTTATTAGAGTTTCCATACTAAAAGGCGGTAACCTGGGAGAAAGAGTATCATATTGAGCAGCCAGAAATATTTTCGTTAACTTAAACCATCTCCTTTGTATATAGTGTCTTGTGATTTCTTTTTAGTGAATAAAATGTATAAATGTTATCTAATTAGAGGTAACAAGTGGAGTGCCACACTATTATGTTCAACAGACATAATTATCGTAACAATGAGTTTATTACTTATACACGTGACTGTAAATACATAATTAATAAAGGTTTGTAGTAATTCCAAAGTCCAATAAACTAAGGGTTATTGGAACACTTACCGCGAACTTCTTTTATGTTTATAGTGTTTTTGAAATAATTAAATAGTTTATCTGACTATTAAATATATAATAAATGAGTTATATCAACCTATTTGTCAGTTATTATTTATTTATTTTTTATTCTTTACACAAAAAGATAATTAAAAATACATATTTCGGGGCACTTGAAGAACATTAAAAGCAGATCACAAAATCATTCCGTTTTTATCTAAATACGAATTAATGAATAACCACCATATTTATTTTAAGCATGTTGTAATTATTGATGAAGAACAATTATTTTTCGAGAATAATAATGAGCGAAATGCTCCACATTAGGGAAAACATTCACTCTATCAATATAAAAATTGATACCAATATCTTAAATAGTATATATGATTTTTAAGAGTTATAGTCCATTGAGGGTTGAAACTTGTTACGGAACTTCACTCCTAAGCCGGATTTGAGTCACTGTCACGCATTTTGACCGAAGGAGTCATGGAGTTAGGTTCCGTTTACAGCTAAATTTTGTAAATTCAAAATTCAAGAATTTCTGAGTTCTGCGCGAATTGTGCCCTGAAACTACCTGAGATAGGGAACTCATTCGTTTCTTAAACCGCCCAGTATTTTATCGGCTCCCGCACCAGTTTCTATATTTCTACTTCCCTTGTCAAGGACTCTGTTTAACAAATTTTGCTCCTTTGTCTTGAATTTATTTTTCAAGGCACCTATTTTTTTCGATATGGTACCCAGGTGAATATTCTCTATTCGAGAATTGGACCTACCAGGGCTGAGCACGCTTGTAGTCTTGTCCTTGCGCCAGCATTTTTAGAACCCTCATAACGAAGTGAGGCATCTTCACGTTCTTTAAGTTGGTTTCCCATCCAACATTGCTGGAAAAATTAATTTCCAAGTAATGCGGGTGTTAGCTTGAGGTAATGCCGAGCTAATTTTGGAAAGTAAATTCCGTTCGGTGGTTCGTGTGCCCTTACCTCAGGTAAAAACTATCTGCGTAAATTTTAACTAATTGTTTTCACGTTATAATAATAAGGGGACTGATGTTGAGAGGCGTCGCGACGCGGCACTGTCTGTATTCAGCGCGCGTAGAACGCGTAGAAAGCGTAGAACGGGCCCCAGGCCGTAGCGTCGTTACTGCGGCCATTTGCCGACACGTTCTGCAGTAATTCAAGACATTCAGCGACTGCGTAGCCCCGCAATCAAGGCCCGCATTTACTGCTACGGTCAACTTAACGTCATCCAAAGGCACGCCCGGACAAATGTGAGTCATTAACCAGACTTCAGCGGCAATTACTTAACTCTCGCAATTTAAAGCTCTTGCAGTAGCTCGCTTCAAAAACTTCAAAGCCGTGGGACGCACTTCTCACACTACTTCCTCTAATCAACTGTCATCGAAGTTTCTTTTACACCATTTCTAATGCAATGTCTAAATGTTGTTTATCATTCAAGTTCTCCTTTATAAAAAGAAACTCAACGATATGAAATAAATTACGATTTAAGTAGTTTACACACCCTCAGAAGCTACTATAACACCCTTGTATCTAATCTTATTCACGAATGTGTACCAATCAAACATATAAATAGGAGATTGTGCTACGAATAATACCTTATCTCCGAGTTCACATAGGTGGTGACAGTTTTTACATTGTCTCTGATCGGAATTTTGAAGCAGATGGAATGTCTGTAGGAGTTTTCTCTCGTAGGCATTTCTTCCCCAGATTGACTGCGGGGCCCACCTGATTCTGTCGGGACTACCTCATACTCTCTCTGATTTTTTCAAAGTTCTCACATGGCCAGGCACCTTCACCTATTTTGGGAGCTGTATCTACTAGGGTCTAAAACTTTAGGCATAAGGTAAGAGTTCTTCGCTGTTCCTATTCGATCATTCGGCCAACTGCCTCCTAAAACTGGGGGAGACACGGAAAAAGGAATGCCACAAACCCACAGAAAACTCGTCTCCCGTCATTCGGAAGGGCATGAGAATAGTACCCAATGCCCGGCGCACCTGACGCAGATTTTATAGAGTTTCCCTGCATCTCTTTAAGTTATTCACAGGGTAGGATGATTAAACTATAGACCGGGGGCCTTAGTCAACCCTTGGCTACCTTGCTGTACCTTTCACACACACACATCCTTTTCAATTCCCTTCCAATGCTATTAAAGAGCAGTTGCTTATTTCAGAATCACCATCACCTGTTAACTAAAATAAGATTTTTTAAAGGGAATCTAGGCCATGCATCTGTTGTCAGAAACCTCACATCAGTGCAGGAACAAGTTGTTATCCCCACGCGGACCCCCTGTGCTCTTAAAAAGCGCTTTCCATTTGATATCAAAAGAAAGGGGAACCGGAAACAATACTTGGATCTGAATTTAACAATCAATGTTCCAACTACAGGAAACGTCAAACCTGATGTAATTCAGTTCATATTGACAAGCATAACCTATTAAATCATTTGTTATATCAAACAGATAAATACAAGAGATATAGGATTATATTTATTTAATATATTCGGTGGCACATAATAATAAAAATTTATTAAGGTAAAGGTTACTTATATAAAATGCACTCAATGTTTAGTCACGTAAGACAAAGTATCTTCAATCAATGTTCTTAAATTTGAATGATTGTTTCTGATGTTTTGGACAAGTGGTAATACTTTGAGAAACGCTCTAGTAAATGTAGTGTTTTTTTTAATTGAAGCTAACCTTAGTTGCGTCTACGTCTATCTTACTTTCTATCATATGTTTTGTTCCCATCCGCATGAAAATATACTGACAAAAAATTCTCATGTATATACAGGGTGGTTATAAACCTCTCCGACGAAATTCGAGGGGTTATAGATCTAACAATATGGAACATTATTTGTTATACAACTTATGTTTTCTGACTCGTCGTTTCCAAAAGTTTTTCGTAAGAAGCGAAAGGAAACACATGAGCACTGTTATAACTACATATTTTTTTTAAAAAAATACAGATGTTGGAAATGTGTGCCCCACGCCGGATTACACTCATTACAATGTCAGATCAAGCAAACATGTATAGTCTGTTGTTGGTACATGCGGAGAGGTCTTCTTCCGTCCTTCCCATGTTACCATGTCGGCTAACATGCGAAAAGTATTCACATCCATTCTCAATTGAAGCTTTCACTCAAATTACTCAAAACTCTACTGTGAATGGGTCGTCTCAAAGTCTACTAGTCTCTTACGAACATAAAAAAAAAACAAGGTACACTTATTTGCATTACATTAACGTACTTCCACGGAAAAAAACATTTTCAGCTGAAACTTCGAAACGACGCATCATAAAGTATACGTTGTTGAAAAAGGTTCGTTAGTGGTAGATCTATCACTCCTCGGAGTTTGTCGCAGAGATTTTTAATATATATATATATATAGTAAATTATAATTAAATATACATAGTTCAATATAAACATGTAAACTTAGTACGTTTTAGGTACTTTCAATTGAAATAAAACAAAAATTTATGCTCCTTCTGCAACGTTGCGGGTCAAAACGAGAGAAAACAAGGCAAAGAGAACTTTAAGGATTAAGAGTGTGGAGAGGGGGGCACTACTTGTTCGATAGGAGTCCCACAAGAGCCCCTTCATGGGCCCCCCGTTTAGGGCTTTCAATACGACCGGAAATGCGATCGTTACTCATCGATGCCATGAAGACCGCGGAACAGAAGCGAGAGTTTAACAGGGGTTCAGAAGCTAAGCTACTCAGCATTCCACACAATACTGCAGGGAGACCGAATCATTTTATTCTCATCGTGTCACTCACAGGAACTACACAACTCAGAAAAGAGTTTTTGTTTTCATTAGAGGGAATAATGTCAGGGAGTTACAATTGAGTAGGTATGCAAAATTATGCCAACGTAGAACTGTTTCGGCGACTTTTTAGATACGTTTTAGTAGACTATGGTACATTTTTTTGGCCGTAATACACAACTTTACTAAAATTGGGTTGCATTTTCGGAACTTAGACTGCTGCAAGAATCGTTGTAATAGCATGGTTCCGTAAGCTCTACGCCAGACAGAATATCTGCAGTTGCATATTTCTCCGGGGAAGCATGCGAAAGTTTACATCTGAAACTGTGCTTAAAAAATTCTATTACCAATGAAGCACGGAAACTTAAATCTTTGTAAAATGTACCTTTAGCCCTATTTTATTGCGTTCTGATCCGTTTATTTGTTCAAATGTAGTTTTAAATACCATTGTCCTCTCTAATGAGGACTAGAGGTAAATAGTTGAAAAAAACAATATGAACAGTGCGTTAAGTAGACGGTTGCGTGAGTGATGGACCAAAGAATAGTAGGGATGTAGAAGGATCAGCCCAGAACGTAAACATAAAAGTCTTCAACTCTTAAAATACTGAATCAGTTTAACCCTTGGCGAGTGAGGAAACTGTCTCAGATATCCAGTAAAATGGAACTGAGGATGACAGAAAATTAATACCAGTCTTCGAAGAAACAGCAAAATGTTGAGGTCTACAAGCTACGTTCACATTTATGTTATTTTGGTAGCATGAACGCAGATTGTTAGAATGTTCCCTTACTGAGAAATTATGATAAATTTTAGGACTTGTAAATGCAGATAAGAATTAGAATGAAAGTTGAATGTTCTATACTTCAGGCTAAGTATAAGGCCAGATATGTTTATTATATCACTACATGTTACAGTGGCAAGCAATCGCTTAGAAACTGCTGAAGAACCTTGAAGATATTATGTCATAATGAGTCCAAAAACAGACAAAAATTAATAAAATAACAATAATTCAATACTATTATATGTTTTGGTCCTGATCTGGTTCCTCTTCCAGACAAACATATAGTTGTATTAAATTATTGTTGGCTTTATTTGATTAATTTTTGTTTAATTAAAACCTTAATTTTAACTTACAGACGGTAATAACTATTATATGGATTGAAATTATATTCGTGATGACGTAGTGATTCTTAGAATCCTTTTTGGAGTTTCTAATGATGAAAGAAAACATTTATATTTAATTTGACAGAGATTACGTGCATTTTTGTTGAAAGTTGTTAATATATTCTTTTAACAGAAAATGTTAAATGAATACTATGAATTCCATAATTGTGTGTTCCATATTTTTTTATATTATAAATTAAACACAAACAATGGGCGAAATACAGAAATTGAATAATTTATTTGAAAACATTCCATCCCCCAAATTTCGGGACCTCGTCCGTTCTTTAATTAAAATTTATAGTAAAGAATAATAAAAAACCTTTTACTGTCACAATTGTTTTCCAAGAATAAATCTCTATAGTAAAATTGCCTGTATGTGTGTATTTGGGTGTGTGTGTGTCTGTCTGTATGTTTCGCATACAAATCTAAACGAATGGGCCAATTCTGTACACGTGTTATTTGCAACCCGGAAATGAGAACTATCGGTGTAATACTTGGCATCCACCCCTAGGGGCGTTAGTCGTGGGGGAGAACATTTTTAAAGAAGCAAAAACGGCCAATATTTCCACTGTATAAATACATTCTCAGATTAAGAAATTTGATAGTGTGTCTTCCGATACTGCTAGCGTATAATTTCAACCCCATCCATAATGGAAGGGTGTATTGGACCGGTGTAATGTGAGCCGCTGAGTTTAATTATGACATAAAAAATGCAATTTAAGTTATATTTCATCCCGTAAGAGGCTATGAAAGGGGATAAAACAGACTTCCACATACCATTTTTCCCGCCGAAATAATTTAGACTAAATTTTTAACACGTGATTTTGGAATCAACACTGTTGGGGTAAGACACGGCTACCACTATCTGGGCTGTGATGGAGGGAACGGAAATATTTAAAATTTTTAGATATCCATCTAATATATATATTTTCTGGGACAATTTACGTGATAACGTTTTTTCTTAATTTGTTTGCGTATAATTTAAACTCCATTCTGCGTCGAAGTGAAGTATTCATAGAGGGAAGGGGGTGTAGGGTGCGTCAAAGGAAAAAAAATTCAAGTTTGGCACCGATATTTGGGGTTATGTAGGTCTTTAAGTATGATTCTGACATATAGCGTGTGATGTAAATTGCAGTTCATCCCCTAACAGGGACGGAGGGTGAAACGGGGTAAAAGACATTTTTGCGTAGGTTTCACTTGGTGATTATCAGGGAGGGAGTTCTGTTACAATTGGAGCAATTTCAATAGGACTTGGTTTTTTACTTCACTTAGGTCCAGTTTGAACAATTGATGGGTAGGAGTGTGCATGGTGTCTTATGGTACCGAAGCTAATTATTACCATCTTAAAATACCGGACGTAATCTTCCTTTTCTTAAGACGCAGTGAGTGTTTTAGCTGATATATGTATTGAGCGCTTATGAAAAATATCTCTTAGAATCGAAAGTGTAGTCGAATGATTGAGTGCTTTACATAAATTTCCTCAGTTTAATTACCTAAAATCACACATCCTGACCAAAATATAAGGATATCACTGTCAAGAATTGAGACATTTTGTTTTATAATATTAGGAACAAAAAATTTCGTTTATTTGGAGGTAAATGGAAACAGGAACTAATTGCTGGTCCATGATTGAAATAAGCTTGTAAATAGACATTGTTGTATGCATTACTACGATAACGCAGATATAGTTTGACACACAACAAAGGAAAAACTAAAAATCTATCCTGAGATATTACGCATCCAGCAAAGCGATCGCGGAGCCATCGAACTCTCCCTAACTCAAATAGGATACGACAGCCGCTCCCTTTTCTTAATATTTCGTGTGTCTCGGGTTTGTATTGACATATACCGCCAATTCATATTTTTCAGCATCAATATGTTGGATCGAGAAAATGCCGATAAATTTTTATGCAGTTTCTACGTTGAACACTGGCCTTTTTTGCAGAGAAAATTTTTCCCTTCTTTGACATAATTATTAACTACGTTTGATAGAATGGCTTAACTGAATCTGATAACATTTAGAATGAGGCTTTATGCAGTTAGACTTATAATAATAGAAATTATAAACTTAGAAAAATTGTCTTGTTCCTTTAAAAAATGTATAAAAATGAGTATTCTTTGGGCCATTCACTGTATTTTATTTAAAATATTAAGTGAGATGCTTGAATTTTTTTATTTCTAAATATTGTTATAGGCCTATCAATATAATTTTAGTACCGTAATGTGAAAGTAGTGTAGTTACGACATGACGATTAGTGAAATTAATAAACTTAGCAAATATTAAAATATATTAATTCCGTAACATGCACTGTAGACCTTTTCAAAATTGAGGTATTGTGAGATACTACCCCCTGCATTACAAGCAACGCTATATATATATATATATATATAGAGAGAGAGAGAGAGAGAGAGAGTATAGATTAACGGTTATACCTTCCTACTCCCTTTCAAATTTAAGTTCATGCAAGGGTATATTCCCGTGAAAAATTGAGTCGAGTCTTTCATCCAGTTAATTTAGTGAATAAATTAAAAACAAATAAAATGAATAATGGGATCCTCCTATGAAATATTTCAAAGATCATTAAAAAACTTCCTCTATACACCAGAACTTTCTCCTTGTCTATGCAGCCCATTCAGGGCCTTGGCCTACTGGGTCGACTGCGGGCTGTCATCCTACGTGACACATTCAGAATTTGGAGTGATAGGTGGTCAGTTTATCGATTATCTAGCAGTCTTAATCCCAGTCTCCGTGACCGTGACGACGCAAACATTCCAGCCCATGCCAGGATTCGAAACCGGGACCTCCGTGTTTTGTGGCAGGGACGCTAGTCAATAGACCACAGGACGTCGGCATTCACAAGAAAAGATGTTGAAAAGAGACTAAGAAAATGATCTGGTAATAATAAGAGAATCCTCAAAAGAATCGGTGATGTGGCCAACATAAATACTTAGAAACTAAGACGATGCAGCTTCTCAGAACTAAATTTAAATAGAATTTTTAACATTAATTTCCATTTTTACGCTTTCATTCTAATATTATTATGAGTTAATCATACAAAGGAAGTCGGGTTCTTATTTCTTATTTTAGGAAAAAATTTCTTGGCCAAATTTTCCATAGGTTTAAATATTTTCTAAATGTTAAAAACTATATTCAATCTCTGTTAAACTTTTATTACCTTATATTTACAAAATATTAGATGGTATGGAGTTACATAGTATTTTTTTGAAAAAAGTGAAGAGACCCAAATGAATAGTTGAAACTATGAACGTGCTGAGGTAGTCGTTGAAGTCCTGAGACGTCTCGTTGGCTGATTTGGTACTGATTGGTACTGATTTGGGCGGTGAAGTGGGGATCCTTGCTTTCAAATATTCGCTATAGTGACGGCAAAGGGGAATACAGTACATGGATTTGAGTTATTATGCCAATGTGTCCATAGTCCGAAACAACCTCAAGTAGAACGTAGAATTTTATATAAAAGCTCAAAAACTTGAAAGTGAATGGTGACGTTCATAATAGGATTTTTTTGACAAAATATGTGCCTAAGCATACATTATTTACTAATATTTATTATAGCTTTCCTGGTAATTACATGCTTCTACAATAAAACATACGGATTGGTGGATTACAATTAATTACTAGAATAATAATGCAGTAGTTGTTTTTTTTGGCACGTGCCTGGCAGGAGACACGTAAAAGTTCTTTTAATGTTAGACAACATTTTAGAACAAGCTTGTTCGAAAAACAGCGTAAAATATTTATTCAACAGCGCTGAGAAAAATATTCTAAATGTTATATCAAAACAGGAGCATCTATATTTTGAAATGTATTATCAAAACATTCCAAATATTTCATAGAACATATATTTTGTTACTATCTTATCTCCACGTCATACTCAATCTTCTTTCGCAGAACAATTTTTTTTTTAAGTTTACCTTTCAGATTGACATTAAGCAGTTTAAGCTGTCAGTTACTGTCCTTACCTTGATTTATTTAGTGACCGTCTGTGAACGGGAAGCACACGCTCGCACAGAACGTTTAGTTTCACTAACAGCAGTATTTATCACTCAAAAGGACACGAAATTCAACTAATTTCTTTTTAAAACGAAACAATTTACTATAACCTATATCACTGGACTGAGTGGGGTCAAAAACGGAACCGTGCGTCTCCGTTTGCGTACGGGACCGTGACGTCCATATCTGAGAGTCGCGGCGAAGGGAGAGCAGAGTTGGTCTGGCCAGCGTCCGCGGAGCACTGGCGCCTCCCAGCGTCGCGGCGCCGTTCGATGCGCGCAGGCCTGCCAACGTCGCGACGACGCACTCACTTTTATTTATTCAGATTTATAATATATAGCCTACTCACGGCACTATATCTCCTAGACGGCGAGGATTGTTGTAGTTGATCGTCACAATTCGCCAGAACAGATAAATATAGAGTAACGCAAATGACTAACCAAGACTTCTGAAAATACGCATTATGAAATTTTTCCTTTTTCATAAAATATAATTTGTAACAACCATGTTTTTCAGTTTATACTGTAAAAGAGATTAAACGTTTAAAATCAACTTATGGTGGCCTGAAAACTAGAAAGTTAACTACAAAGTGATTTCTCTACCCATGTTTCCTAAATTATTAAATGAGTTATTTTTTTAATTAAATAATTTTATCAAACTAGATTTTTTCGAGCTTCAAAAGTAGTAGGTTCGTTGCCCCTCAGGTAACGACCGGAAGGCCTTGCATCAAAACATCTACTGATGTGGCCCTTTGTGGAATTAAGAAGCCGCGTCGGTCCGACGCCAGTGTCTATGGAATAAACTTCGGTCCCAACATTTTGGCACATCTGGTATTTTCTCACATAAAGTGGAATGGCTGGGTGCGTGAGTTTTCTCGAGTTTGGGCAAGAAGTGTGAACCCCGTATTATAAACTCGAAAATATAAGGAGGAATCGTATTAGCAAAATTTCGAATCGGGAAGGGGAAATCAGAGGTTTCGAGTGTGTATTTTAAGATTGAAAGAGTTCGTTTCTTGAGGAGTCGTGAGAAGGGTGGGTGTTAATTGTTGAATATAGCTGCGGAGAGATGAAGAGTAGAGTTGTTAAAGTTATTTGTAGAGTGGTTGCTAAGCAGGCAAGTTGTTATCAAGTAGCTATAGTAGAGACTGAGGAGTTAGTTGTCGGAAATTTTTGTTACGAATTGTCATATAAGTAGTATAGCAAAGCCGTTTCTAATCCATTTTGACCTTTGACCTTTTACGTCACTCGGCCTTGAAGACTGGCTGGGGCCCCGGCTTCCCCTCCCACTTATGACGTCACTCGACCTTGTTTACACACTTGTCTAATGTTTTGGTGGCCTTGAGGGATGCCGGATGCTTTCCCCTACATATTATTGACGTTGGGCTTTCCCTTCCACTTATGGCATCACTTAACCTTGTTTTGCACACTATTTGTGGTGTGTTTACAAGCTTGATTAATGTTTAGTAACCTCGAAGACTGTCGAAAGCTTTCCCCCCCCCCTCCTATTTCTCGATGTCATTAGACGTTGGCACACTATTGTCTTGAAGACAGCCAGAGGGTTTTCACTTTCACTAGTTGCTCCTCCCACCCTCCCATTAGTACATGCATATAGCTTTCCCCTCCATATTATTGACGTTGGGCTTTCCCTTCCACTTATGGCATCACTTAACCTTGTTTTGCATGGTTGGCATACTATTGCCTTGAAGACAGCCAGAGGCCTTTCACTTTCACAAGTTGCACCCCCCACCCCACCCCCCATCAGTACATGCATATAAAAACAATTCTCTGAAAAATCTTACCATAAATTGTTTGAGCGTGCATAATTTTGTGTACACCACATCATCATCATCATCGGCATTTTGATTTGAGGTAAGACTATTTTTACCCATGTTTTAAAGATAAATATGATTTACATTATTTATCTTTATATATATAATTTGTTCTGCTTGTTTCAAACAGATGGAATTGCAAAAGAAGCTTACTAACTTGGGGGAGATTAGAGTCTTTAAACCATTAGATCAGTTGGTGATAAATGAAATATATACACCAACATCATTCAGATCAATGAATACTCGTTATGGTAGGAAAATTGTAGTGGATATTAACGTAAACGACAAGTTAACAACAGTATTTTTACCTGCACAGTATAAGGAGCTAACGGATGCTGATGTTAACGAAATGAATAATAACAACCTCAAATTTGTGTTTCGAGGCAAAGAACATGGACGTAATGTAGTAGAATTTTTAAATTAATATGAATTTTAAACATGTAAGTTTGGGGTTGGAGGGTGATATTATTATTTCACATCTACAATCTGAAGAACGAGGTGGATTGAGGGCAGCAGAAATAGAAGAAGAGGAGGAAGAAGAAGCAGATGAAGATTGCTGGCTAGTTTGCATCGCACCATCTTCATTTCGTGTGTATACATCTAATGATACATTACATGATATGAACGTTGATGAATGTGTGCTCACAGTGTTATTACAAAATCCTGTATTAGATACTAAAGCTCACTTTCTAATCATTTCTAGTTATAATCACGAAACGGAAAGGCGTGAATCAAACGTTGTGGTATTTAGCGATTTGGATACTAAAATATATCAAAAGAATTTATTGTATAGTCTTCAGAAACACGTGTGAATCAGAACTCATCCACTGTTCTAGCGATAGAATACATTCCCCATATTGGTGGGTTTACTGTCAGTTATTCAACCCCTCAATTGATGTTAAAACTGTATATAGTAATTGTCATTGTTGTTTATCAAAATTGGTTAGACAATGGCGAAACGTATGAAGCTATCAGACGAGGCTTCATTTTCCCATACAGAAGCCATCGACGAAAACTTTTTACGCGACACACGATTATGTATAGAGTCAATGCTAAATGAATGTGATGGTGGTGCTGGGTTTGAATGTTTCTACATCCTTCCAACAATTATCGGAACCAACATTAATTGTAAACCTCGATGAATTAGATGCGTATTGGAGGGAACTCACGAGTAATATTCATGATTGTAACTCTGTTATAAATATAAGTGTGGAAAAATGTGTTTGGACATTACTAGAGTCGTGTTTTAAGTCTCGAATGTACACAACATCTATTCAAAAACAATACCGATGTGAAAGATCCTAAATTGTTTTTGGAAAGTGTTATACGTGTTTCCGAAAGTATTTGCAATTAGCTCTAAAACATAGTGCGCTTAAGGTGTGAACACTTCATTGATATGTGAATATTTGTTGCCGAGTACAGGTGTGAAACAACGAAAATGCATATCTCTTCAAAAATAAGATCATTACTACAGCAACAGATTTGCGGTTGTGGTATGATGAAAACGTTATACAAGACATCCTAAGAAAATTGAGTAGATTCCCAGAGCGAGATTCGGGGTGGTCGCTTAAGTCAATGTTGGAACTACGTATAAATATAAATTCATATGTTGGGATACATGCGGGTCATTGGTTGAAATTACCAAAAGTCATTAGAAATAAGAGAGCTGTTATAAATGTAATGTGTGAAGATGACGACTGTTTTGCTTGGTCGATCGTAGCAGCTATAAAGCCTGCGAAAAGTCACAGCGAACGCCAATCGTCCTATCCTCACTATAGACATGTTTTAAATTTAGAGGGAATTCCTATGCCTATGGAAATACATAATATTTCTAAATTCGAAAAACAAAACGATATATCGGTAAACGTATACGGGTTGATGAATCAAAAAAATGGTCGGTGGATGTGTGTAGGAAACGAGAGCCAACAAGAAACGTTTACACTAGTACCCATTTATATCACAAAGAAAAAAACAGCTCAGAACAAACATGCCAACTTATTGTTGCTTCAAACGGAGGAAGATAATGCTGTATACCATTTTTCTACAATTAAATCCCTGTCTCGTTTAGTGTCTTCTTCTTTAAATAAACACCAACATGTCATATACGTATGTGAAAGTTGCCTATCTTATTTCAACACGCAACTGAAACTAAATGAACACAGCGTAAATTGTCGTCAATTTGAATCATTGAAAATAGAAATGCCAAACGATCATGAAAAAATTATCCAATTTAGTGAGTATAAACATAAAGAAATTGTTCCTTTTGTCATTTATGCGGACATCGAGTGTACTTTGAACCCAATCGATGCGGTTATGTCGAGGAATGAAAATAATAATTCCTTTACATCACGACTGCAACATCATAAGCCACACAGTATCGCATACTATTTGCATTGTTCTTACGATGAAACTTATAACAAATTTAATTGTATCGTGGAGACGATTGCTGTGATTGGTTTGTTCTAGAACTGTGTAGAATTATTGAAGATATTGCTAACTCTATATTACGATCACAAAGTTCCTATGGAAGAACTTAGCATCTGATGAAGAATTAGAATTTTTCAGAGGCACGCGTTTTGTCATATTTGCGAGAAAGATTTTGAAACAGTTAAATCAGATAAAGTCAGAGACCATAATCACCTTACGGGGAAATATATGAGGCCCTAGTCACAAGGAATGTAATTTGCGTTACATTTTACCTAATTAATGTACGCAGTTATTTTTCCCACAATTTAAGAGCGGATACGATAGTCACTTTATAATTAAAAAGCTTGTGTGATGAAGGTGGGGAGGATGTGCGAGGTGCTAAATCCGGGGAGAATATCACTAATACCCTCAAATATGGAACGATAACAAATCGTTTAGTAAATATGATCCCCATCGGAGGTGGTAAGCGATCATTACAGTTACGTTTTCTTGATTCATATCAACTTTTAGAGCGGTTCGTTAGAAAAATGTGCTATCGTAAATGGACAACAATGCGAAGCACATAAACGACAAAATATTTCTCCAACTCCGCTCACTTTGACTTGATGTGTCAGAAGGGTGTATTTCCCTAAGACTACGTAAAGCAAACGAGTGTATTGGATGAGAATGCTTTACCCCCAAAAGAAATGTTTTACAGCACAATTAGCGATAGTAACATTTCGCAAGGATATTACGAACGCGCGCAATGTGTGTGGAGAACATTCAATTGCAGTACGGTTGGGGGAATATTCGGATACTCTATTTGAAAAGCGATGTTTTACTTTTGGCAGCATATTCGAAAACTTTCGAAGTGTGTGCAGAACAACCTACGGATTGGGACCCTGCTCATTATTTCACAGCTCCCGGTTTGGCGTGGAGTTTCTCTTCTGAAAATTACAAACGTCAATTAGAACTCTTCACAGACGTTGACATGTTGCAGTTTGTGGAAAGGGAATTCGTGGGGGAGTATGTTTTGTGGCTGTAATACGTTAAAGCCAACAATAAATACATGTCCGATTACGAATCGGAAGCTCCAACTCTTATTTGATGTATTTTGATGTCAATAACTGTATGGTTGGGCCATGATGCAGTATCTACCAATAGCTAGTTTTTCTTGGATTCAAAATGATAACAATTTCAACGTGCTAAACGTTTGCAATGAATCTGAAATAGGCTATATATTGGAGGTAGATTTATCGTATCCGAAAGAAATACACGATTGGCATAACGATTTTCCGCTCTGCCCCGAAATGATGGCAGTTGGTGCAACTAACACCACAAAACTTATGACAAATCTTGATGATATAGAACGCTATGTAATACACTACCGAAATTTGAAGCAGTGTTGCAGTATGGTTTGCAATGTACAAAAAGAATACACAGAATATTACAATTAGATCAAAGCCCCTGGATGAAACCCTACATCCAATTACATACGGAGAAACGTAAAGAGGCCACAAACGATCTCGATAAGATTTTTTTTAAGTTAATGAATAAATCTGTCTTTGGTCGCACACTGATGAATGTGCGAAATTTAGAGATGTAAAAAATCGTTACGGCGTGGAGATGGGCGTTATGGTGCTGGGAGATTGTTGGCGCAACCTAACTTTAAGAAAAGGGTAATTTTTGAATGGAGGCGTGCGCAGCCATTGAAATGGGAAAGTGTGTGTCAAGAACAATAAACCTATTTTCGTAGGGATGGCGATATAGAATTATCGAAAACTAAAATGGTTGACTTTCACTATGGGTATATGAAAGCAAAATATCCAAAAGAGCTAACGTATGGTGTACACCGATACTGATAGTTTAATTTATCGCATAATGACTGACGATGTTATATGCGGACCTAAAGGAAGAATATGCTCAGCGGTTTGATACTGGTGACTATTTGGAAAACAATCGGTTTCGAATGCCTAGAATGAATAGACGCGAAAAATCGGTTACATGAAAGATGAATTTGTCTGGCGGTTTTGTATTCATAAATTTGTCGGGCTTAGAGCCAAAAGTAATGCTATAAAACTGAAAAGAAGATTGAAACTAAAGCCAAGGGTGTTAAATCTAACGCAACACTTAACCATAGCGGATTATGAAAAATGTTTTCGCGAGAATAAGCATGTAATGAGAAAGCAATATTCCAAACAATCGCATCATCATGATGTTTTCAACTGTATGCCAAAACAAAATAGTTTTAATCGGCTGATGATGATAAACGTTTCAATTCAGTCAGATGTATTTCACACTTTAGCGTTGGGATCATTATCGTATTGTAAAGTTAGATGATTAAAAAAATGTTATTTTTGCTTTAATTCTTTATATAATCACTGTTGTAAAATATATGCTTATATATACTTATGTAATAAACATTAAATTCTGATGTAAACTCTTGTTGTCATTAACAAAACCTTTATTCCAAAAAAAAAAAAAAAAAAAAAAAAAAAAAAAAAAAAAAAAAAATCCATCCCAATTCTATGTATATATAATTAAGGAAGGTTTGTGAAATAAATACATACAAACTATTAGAAAAACAATATACATATATTGTTAAAAACAACAACATAATATTAACAATGAGAAATTACATTTTTCATCCAACAAGTTGATTATAACAACTTCCCCACTGAGCGGTTTGTAGGTGACGAAGCGATCATGGAGCAGTAAGCGCAGAGAGAGACGTACTTTCAGGAATGATGACATCATGTTTCGAGTTCCACACAAAAATCGACTGAAGATGAGCGAATAGAATCATTTTGAATGTGAACAATCGATGAACGATCAAAGGTGCTTGCGACGATAAATTGCTTTCTGTTGAGCATTGGTTCAACTATTTCACTTCCCTCAAGTGAGTGATAAAATGAAGACTGAAATTGAGTATACATATCATACAGGTCGGAACAATCATGTTCGCTCCATTTAAACACGTATGTCTTCATTGGGGGTAGTGCTCTTCGTTGAGGAAGACCTTTGAGTTTAGAAAGATTGCAGTGATCGAACCGCCAGCTGTTAAGCAGATTTTATTTTTTTATTGATTTGGAAATCCAACAAATGTATGAACCGAGGGTTTCTCCAGTTTGGTGAAGATGCTTTTACGGTCCAGTTAAATTTATTAGTTTATAGGCATTGAAGGTAAGTTCATTCACAGTATCCCACGATCGAAACGCCATATAAATGTTATCATTTTTTCTTCGATGCCGAGCATTCGCGCCTGTTCTTCGTGGGAGAGAGAAAATAGATGGAACCCTTCCAATAAATATCCTCAATGATTATTTTAGATTTATCATCCTTGGTAATTGCTCAGGAGAGTGCAATAGTCCATTGCTACTATCGGATTAAAAAACAAGACAAGCGTGCAACCTATAATACACTTTTGATAATCATCAGCAACAGCCCAAAAGTAGAGATAAGGAACGATAACGTGGAAGCGACCTGTTTTAGAATCAGCAAGTGTATCCCCATCAGCGACAGGAAACCAACCAGCATTTTCAAGATTTTTTGTAGGCTTCAGTGATGTATAAGCCTTCATCGTGCTTGTTACCCCAAATTTCTCGTTGCGATCTATTTCCAGTGCGTTAAGCTCATAACGAACACTCGTTGAAGAGAAATGCTGCAAAATTTGTATCGAGAACTGCATAGTGCTCGTATCTCTCTTCCATCATCGTTTGCGACTTTACCTACGATTGTGAATATTACTCTGCGATGGCAGCAGACTGTATTCCTGCTTGCGAATTGGTAATTCGTATTTCATCGTTTATATCCGAAAGTGGTGTCCTGCGTAGGGGCGTAAATTCGCTTCTTAACAGCTGTAATGGATTGACTGAAAGTAGGTTTATTTTTCCCACATCCAACACAATGAAACATGGTGTTTCACCTCAAAGACTTGTCTGACAGGATGAGAACGCGTCATGTTTGATTGGCTTTATACTTTTTTTTCACTGTGTATCCTAGAGATTCGAGATACCGTCTGTTGCTTATTGTCAACGTATTTTGGTGAATATGAGTTTGTTGCTGTTGTTGGCCTACACTTTTTCGTACGTAGATGATGCCATTATTAATATTCAACCGCTCGTATGTGAAGAGTAACTGAAAGATTTTCTTTCTGAAGGCTAATCTTACCCCCACTCTGATCTCGGAAGACTCACACGAATGTTGTTAACGACTTTGCAAGGTGATGGGATAATAAATCATAGGCAGAGGTTGCTCTATTATTTTATATCCAGGGGGAACTTTGGGGAAAAAAATCGTATATAGAATGTGTAACGTTTTCCGTTTAGAAATGCACCTTTGAGCAATATTGCACTCCACCCGTAATGACGTTAAATGTTCGTGATGCAGAATGGTGTGGGGGAGAAATGTACTGCGCCTGGCTTTATATATGACTCGTTCAAAACCTAGGATAGATGCTAGAGATCCGTCGATGGTAAAGTCGATTGTGTACGCACTAAATAGTTTCGTTCGCGATGTAACTTTATCAATCCCCATATAAAAATTATCTTTTGTATGTTTCTTCACGTTTTTTTTTCTGCAGTTCTTCCGTTTCTTTGGGAGTGTCCCCTATCTGCGCAAAACTTACTATTCAAGTGCTGACACGATGTCTTCAAATTCGTATGCACCATTCTGGTATGGTGATGTTGACATTAATGTTTTCATGTGGTTCTCTGTATCTAATTAACAGCAGATTATTTTCGTTTGTTATGTAGGAAAATCGAGTTGGATGTGTATAAACTTTTCAAAGCCACTTCGTACGAAACATCGTCTAATACAAGCTCCTCAGAATAGATCCGTGCCCAATTCAGATCCGCGTCCTGTCAATGTGTGCACCCACTCCTTCATGATGGTGATGGTGATTTGTGACGAACTAATCACACATCGAGGTATTTATAGTCAACAGAAATTGTAAACACACAAATGCCCACAAATAATGCTAATCGAAAGATTGGTATCGTTCGTATTATACCAAATACTATGGCAAGCAAACGCAAATAGTGTGAAATTTTCGCGAGGCGGTTTAAGGTTTATCCATAACTGTCGAAATAGTGTGCACGCCTCCCTCGTTTACAAAAGGCCACCCAATGTGAACCATAACGGGAAGAATGGTTCCAATTTACAATACAACTCTCGTTGTTACGTGCATGCTTTAGGCAATGTGTTTCGCATGTAAACACCACGAAATGGGGATGTGCAACCGCAACAGCATAGATGGTGCAATTCTATGTGGTTGGAGTGGTTTGTATGGTAGTTTTACCATGGTCTGAGGTACAGACCTAAACCTTTTTTTGTAAGGGGCTAGATATAATCCCGTTTTCCACCACGGTAGAGTCTAACCGCCTCCATAACATTGTTGTGACGTTGCATCTCGGACAATTGTTGTGTTGCACTTTTGGCTTTTGTTACTGCGTTTGATTATACCTGACCACACCGCCGGCCAAACGCTCCTAAAGCCGAGAGACCCGCGAACACTGGAATGAGCGGAAGAATTCCCCCCACCTTTTGTTGGTACTGGGATTATTCTTTTTTTGTTTTCCCACACTGTTTGGTTTCCCTGCAACAAGACGTGCTGCTTGAGCGCACAGCACCGCTTGCTTGGCGTTGGTATCTCGTGCGCTTAGACATGATAAATGCTTTCCGCGCACTCTGAATGATTGAAGATAAATTTATCTTTTTTTTAAAGCTCCTTCTTTTTGTTTTCTCTCTCTTGGACCCAGCTCCAAGTCTTCGACTTAGCTTTCATGATCCCTGCTACGAGCTAGCGCAGCAATTCTTTTCAACTACACCCCCCGCGTCCCTGCGACTTGACTTCTAGACCAAGCCTTGGTAGCTAATACACGATCGGCTTCCTGTCGTTCAATTGGCGCCTTTTGTTGGTATGCTATATCATGCTCCTTGCACCGCACGATCCAGAGGATTGATTGCCTGGATCACCACTCGCTTCAATCGTTTTTTTGAGGTGGAGTTACCCGGACCACAATACTGATATCCGGAATATGTGCTTCGAAAAGGTAGGTGGTCGATTGTTTTGTTTATAACTTTGTTCAGAAAGAGCCACTTCCGCTACTGATCTTCTTCTTCTTCTTATCGCTGCTGTTGGTGGTGTGTGGTGTTGGTGCTGTTGCTCTCTCGAGCGATGAACATTTTGTGATCTTACATTTTTCGGTATGCGTATAAATTGATGTGCTATTGCTGTGTATGTAAAACAGTGCTACGATGAAAACGGTGAAGCAGAGCACACTCCTACCTGTTCACAGTTGTACAAGAAGAAGATGGGTGGTGGTGGTGGGGGCGAAAGCAATACGTCCGTCACAGCGCTCTCCTACCAAATTCTCTAACGATGTCTCGTATAGCGGGCCTTCGAATTGTGGAAAGACGAACCTATATGATTAGTCTGCTGGAACACCCAAATGGGTTGCGTTTTTACCAATATCTATATCTATTCGAAATCGCTGCAGCAAAGTAAATATGTTCGCTTGAAAATATATTGAATTCAATTTCATACCATCTCCTATCACTGCATATTATCCGAAAACGATGAATGTTGTGCATCCGGAAAAAGCTAAGCCAAATTCCATAATCATTTTCGATGATGTGGCCGTGTGATAAACAGAATCTTATGAAAATATACTTTAGCACTGCTATACATTTCGTGTAGATGTATTTTATTTATGTCAGACCTAACATCATCTACCTAAACATTTAATGCGTGATAAATTGCGGAATTTCATTATCTATTTCGACAAGACGTCGGAAATCTTAAACATGTTTACGATGATCATGTTTAATACGGATATAGTTTCGATGCATTCAAAAATCTTTGCGCTCATTGTTGGAAAACTCGTACGGTTTCGTTTGTTATCGATAAAGATAGTTGAATTAAATAATGGGGCGAGATCGCAATGGATTTGATGAAAACTTTGTGCAGTCTGCACGCGAATAGAATATAAAACTCCTTTGAACGATACACTAACACTAATCAGGTTGAATGTAAGCCTGCTTATGGAAACACAAAAAGTGCTTCTTCGAAACACCCGTTCGAAAGCTCGTTCTACAGCGACGACAAACCCATCGGCGCATAACAAAAGACATTCGTGATAATAGACACCTTTGCGCAAGCCATCACGAAATATAAAACATAAATATAATACACTTAAATCAAATAGTTGCAACAAGAAACACATCTTCAAAAAACATTTAAACCAATTCGGAACCACTACAATCCTTACTGAATAGTGTTAGGAAAACCACACAATTCCAATCAGCACACCAACAGACACAGCCTCCTATGAAAAGTAGAAGAGGATGAAAAGAAGAAGAGCGAGGAGCATCTTTTGTAAAATTCTTCGAAAAAACATATCAAAACAAAAATTTGGATAAAGATAAAACGTGGGTACGGAAGAAGTGAAATCGATGGTTGATTGGAGATTCCGAAATAATCTTCGATGTAAACAACTTATAACCATAAATAATAAAACCTATGAAGGACAGATGGACTTTATAATTTACTCTTTACAAACAAACCCAACTATTACGAAGCAACAGATCTTAGAGAGTACAAGCAAATATTGGAATCTACAAACGCACACAGATTACAACATCTTACCGACACATCAGTTGAAGTCCAACAGAGGCTATAAATAATAACCGAGATTATTACAAAACACTTTTCCCTCCAAAACATACAGGTCATGGTATTACGTGGAAGTCTCATCATCAACAACAAAAACGATCTAATGACTATGTACATCTGGGATGATCCTAATGAACTTGTACATCGATTGCAGTTGTTTGTTGATGCAATCAAAATCGGCTGGTCATACTGCTCACGAAAACGAAATTACATCCATCATCGAAGAACACTGCGAGTAAGCTCGAATCATTGCATAAAAACTAAGAACTTCCTATGCTTCACAACATACCAAAATGATGGACGTTAGAGTAGTATTGCTAGTGAATATACATCGACGCTCTGAAACGCTATGCACGTCGTAAGGATATAACCAAGGGACTAGATTATCTACATCAATGGATTTGGTGAAATGATTCCCTATTCGAAAGAAAATAATGGTTTTAAGTACATGCTAACTATTATTGACGTTTACTCCAAATATGCATGGGTACAACCGTTAAAGACTAAGCGGGGTAAGGAAGTTGCTACAGTAGTATGTCAATTATACGATAAGAAGCAAACGTCATCCTAAAAACATCCAGACAGATAGAGGTACTGAATTCTATAAATGCAGATTCAAAAAATGGCAACATCACACAACATTAATCATTACTCCCTACGTACAGCAATATGAAAGCTAAGCGTTGTAGAACGTTTTATAACCGAACTTTATGTGAGCGTATGTGGCCAATATTTACAAAACAAGGTTCGCATGTGGGATACATATGTTACAAAATATTTTCGAGACACAATCGCTCCTATCCACCGTACCATTAAAATGATAACCGGTGATGTACAACGATAATCGTTTGCTCTAACATCGTGTACAACAATATCCAAAATGGTTGGAGGAAAGAATAAATTTAAAGTTGGAGACGTTGTCCGCATCAGTAAGCAAAAACATCAATTCGAAAAGTGGTTATAGAACCCACCGAATTGGACTACAGAACTCTTCACTATTCACAAAGTTCAACCAACAAACCCCATAACTTACATACTGAAGGATTACCAACAACAATTGCTGGCTGGTGCTTTCTACATGGAGAATTACAAAAAACTAAGCATTCAGAATGTCTATCTCGTGAACGGATACCCCGAAGGAAAGGGGATAAAGTATTTGTAAAATGGTTGGGATATAAATAAATCTCACAACAGTTTGATTGAATAAAAACAATATTCTGTAATATTTTGATAAATAAATTTAATATATATAACTTTTTTTTTTTGTGAAATCGTGTTACATTGTTATTCCTTCCCTAACCAGATTGTCAAGGAGGGTGAGAGAAAATTAAACAAAACAAGAAAACTTTATAGCAAATATGTTATTTAATATTTCTGAACTCTAAACACACACACACGACACACACAAATTAATTATTCAAATGTCTATTATATACTAAATTCTTGAGTGTTGGACTAACACACACACACACATACTTCAGTTTTGATTGATGTTTACACATTAAAGACAAATTCTGAAAAGAAACAAAAACATATGAAATATAACATTCGCTATATAAATATAACAATCACATACAAAATAATCACCCTTTGTTGCAGACTACTCCTTCCATCTCATCATTATTCTACTTGTTATAAATAAGTTAACAGTCGCACTGTATCTACTGCATTTTGTGGATTCCACACCTCGCAATTCTCATCAATCTCGGACAACGAGATCCGTCAGATCTATGATATCGGTGATCTTTTGTAATGTAGTCAGAAACCCATTTTTGTTATCTCCTTAACCCTTCACATATATAGGCAATTGAAGCTGATATTCAACTTCTGAAATAAAGCTTTCAAATCGTCTGCTGATATTGTACCCTTATCCCACGTCCAAACCATGTATATTCTTATATGCACATAATTGTTTCGCTTTATTGTACGAAGTACGAATTACGTTCTCAAATGGATTGCTATCAAGTTTTATTGAATGCTGTATATTTTAGTTACTAAATCATTATTCCTATATAAAATTAAGCTAAATCGCATGGATTAAGGTTGGCCATGTTGGTTGTAATAAGCTCTGAAAATCCAAAACACACAACATTTTTTTTTTTTACCAATTACACACACCAAACGAATGATGATATGTTAGATTGTGCAAGAGATTTTACTTATGTATATTTGGTGGGAGGGGAGGCGTAGTGAAAGCGATGCAAATTATACCTCAATGATTTTCTCAACACTATGTGAGAATAGACTACTAAACATTAGACAAGTGTGTATACGCAATTCTGATAATGTGGAAA
>CM067376.1:259269923-259429150 GCA_034510155.1 Eucriotettix oculatus | reverse complement strand
AGCTGCTATCAAGATTTTGTTGAGAGTTTCAGGGTAGGTTTCGAATGATTGAGAAAGGGAAATTGATGAAAAGGAGATTAAAGCTCAATAAGGTTAAGCAGAGTGAAACACCTGTATGGTAGAGACGATGTATCCAGTTCCTGAAGGGCGGCAACTTCAATGGTTTCAGATTCTGTCCATATCTACCTACGTCTTTGGTAAAGTACAGATGAACCATAAATCCCTCAAAGCCGTTACCTAAAATCGCCCAGTAGCCATTGCCATAATAATTAGTGTTTGAAATAATAAATACCAGGTATTTGAACCCACCATCCTTTTTGAAAAGAATAGACCTGTCTTATTATTGAATTTTATCTGTTAATTGATTTTCCAAAATTGACATTTTTTAATAGCAGGAAGTTGTTTTTATATCATGTTTGTTTTTTAAATATATTTTAAAATTTTTAACTGTCTTGTTATTTATTCTGCCTGCTCTATTAAACTAAAACAATCAAAACTACCCATGAAACGTTACAAAAACCAAGTCCAAACTTTTAGTTTCCACTAAATAGTTGCAGATTTTACTAATCAGTATCCATTCGTTCTACTGAACGGTTTGTATTATTTTTATTACGTTGATTGCAATTCTGATCCTTGCAGTTGTATTACACGTCCATTTTCAATGACTATTCATGTTTTTTTTTAAACTGTGTGTATTGGTACAGGCATAATGAATATGACATTACAAACAAAATCGTTTTATAAACAGAACATAAATTTAGTTATAGAATGTTAGAAAGTTTAAAAGTACTATTGTTGGCAATGTAAATAAACCTAACTGAACTTATTATATTACTTTAATAGTATAAATAAATAAAAATACGGCCAAGAAGTCAGTAATTATGTTTATTGCTATTTAAAAAAATTATAAGAGTAATTTGAACAAAAAATATATGATTATCTTTTGTTATTATAGTTGAACTTATTAAAATTCATTTTTTAAATTTAACTGTCGAAAGCACTCATTGTTACCACATCATTTTGGCCGTAACCGTCCTCTTATGCAAACAATTCATCCATTTAATAATCATTTCGGACGAAGGAATCATAGTGGGAGGATCATGCATTGCTAAATTTGTAAGTTTTGAACCATGTTATTTATATAAAAAAATGTCACCCATATCTAACCTATTGTAATGTTTTGTTAGTAGTATGCCTGATAAAGTCTCAAAAGGAAGTCGTACTTGGACTTATTAAATAGTATTAAAATTATTTGCTTACTTATTGGTCGTCTTTTTATTTGTACTTTAATAGTAATCACCTTTACGATGTAATAATAATTTATAATTGAAATATTCAATTAAATTAATATAGAAACCATATAGGATAATTAAAATATTAATCAGTGAAGATGTGATTTTATTACCTAATATAACCTATCTATCAA
Organism: Eucriotettix oculatus; assembly: GCA_034510155.1. NCBI lineage: Eukaryota > Metazoa > Arthropoda > Insecta > Orthoptera > Tetrigidae > Eucriotettix > Eucriotettix oculatus. The sequence goes on along the minus strand of CM067376.1, from coordinate 259,427,724 downwards.
ACTACGATTGGTTTGGAACTACTGCATTTAGAGATCAAATTTATAATTTAAGTTAATGGCGTTCCATCTCTAAGATGTCAATGTAATAATATTTTGGGGAAATAATTAATTGCATATTAAATAAAACCCTAATAGCTACAAAAATAAGACCTAAATTCTAAAACAATACTCTGACGATATGTTTTTAATAACTGATGCAACGGAGATATAGCAGGTATTAAATTAAATTAATAATATATTCTCAAAAATGTTATCGGTGGAATTAGAAAAATGTAATAAAATAGTTTTCTGGGTTTTAATAATAGAAATAACATGTTATAAATTACATGCTAAGAAAATTGATAAACCTATCATTATTAAATGATCAGAGTAATAATTTTAACTTGCCTTAAAAATAACCTCGAAAGCAGCAATGAATAAGGCAATAATGTAAGAATGAAAATATAGAACTAACAATGATTAACAGTGCGTAATAAAATTCTTGTATAATTTGGTTATTTCGATCACTTCTAAGAAGATAATTCTGTCTTTGATAACTATCCATGTATTGAATCGATGTATTGTAAGAACAGTTGACTTTTGCGTATAATTTTAACTTAAATAGATTTATTAAATTACATTTGTAATACCAGTTTATTTGTTAATTAATTTGGACAAAATAACTGAACGGCATTGACCTGCTTTAGAATGATTTTAGTTGAATTTTTTATCAGGAATCCCGAAATTTAACTTATCAAGTCCATATAAACTTAAAATATTGAAAGTAGGTGTTTGTTTATTACCATGGGGTTTTAAATTCTGATTTTCGATCTTTTAATATTGCATTGTTATTAATTAAAGTAGAACAATTAGTCGTTTCAAATTTGATTAAAGATTGTAACTAAGTGTATTGTGTAATGAAGTTCTAGAGTCAAATTTATAAATTTTATATTTGAACAATAAAAAATATGGTATGATTCAATAACCACACGGTCTGTCCTTTGTCACGCCACTATCCGTCTGTTTTTTGACTTATTTTCAAATTTCTCTTAACGTCCCTCTCAAAGTTAAGTTTATACCCCATCATAAAAAATTTCCCAATCAATTTTACATTAGACTCCACCTATTTCGGGTCTACATGAGTAATTCCAGGTCCACAATAGGCACTTTCATATTACAGTAGAACCCCGGTAAGTAGTATAGCAAGCCGTTTTCTAATCGCATTTTGACCTTTAGACCCTTTTACGTCACTCGGCCTTGAAGACTGGCTGGGGCCCCGGCTTCCCCTCCCACTTATGACGTCACTCGACCTTGTTTACACACTTGTCTAATGTTTTGGTGGCCTTGAGGGATGCCGGATGCTTTCCCCCTCCATATTATTGACGTCATTCAACCCTGTTTACCACATTATCAGAATTGCGTATACACACTTGTCTAATGTTTAGTGGTCTATTCTCACATAGTGTTGAGAAATCATGAGGGTATAATTTGCATCGCTTTCACTCCCCTCCCCTCCCCACCAATACATAAGTATAAAATCACCTTGCACAACTAACATATCATCATTCGTTTGAGTGTGTGTAATTGGTAAAAAAAAAAATGTTGTGTGTTTTGGATTTTCAGAGCTATTACAACCAACATGGCCAACTTAATCCATGCGATTTAGCTATTTTATATAGGAATAATGATTTAGTAACTAAAATATACAGCATTCAAATAAAACTTGATAGCAATCCATTTGAGAACGCTAATTCGTACAATAAAGCGAACAATTATGTGCATAAGAATATACATGGTTTGGAGTGGGATAAGGGTACAATATCAGCAGACGATTTGAAAGCTTTATTTCAGAAGTTGAATATCAGCTTCAATTGCCCTATATATGTGAAGGGTAAGGAGAAACAAAAATGGGTTTCTGACTACATTACAAAAGATCACGATATCATAGATCTGACGGATCTCGGTTGTCCGAGATTGAGAGAATTGCGAGGTGTGAATCCACAAAATGCAGTAGATACAGTGCGACTGTTAACATCATTTATAACAAGTAGAATAAATGATGAGATGGAAGTAGTAGTCTGCAACAAAGGTGATTATTTTGTATGTGATTGTTATATTTATATAGCGAATGTTATATTTCATATGTTTTTGTTTCTTTTCAGAATTTGTCTTTAATGTGTAAACATCAATCAAACTGAAGTATGTGTGTGTGTGTGTGTTAGTCCAACACCTCAAGAATTTAGTATAATAGACATTTGAATAATTAATTTGTGTGTGTGTGTGTGTGTGATGTTCAGAAAATATTAAATAAACATATTTGCTATAAAGTTTTCTTGTTTTGTTTTAATTTTCTCTCACCCTCCTTGACAATCTGGTTAGGGAAGGAATAACAATGTAACACGATTTCACAAAAAAAAAAAAAAGTTATATATATTAAATTTATTTATTCAAAATATTACAGAATATTGTTTTTATCAATCCAACTGTTGTGAGAATTATTATATCCCAACCATTTTACAAATACTTTATCCCCTTTCCTTCGGAGTATCCGTTCCACGAGATAGACATCTGAATGCTTAGTTTTTTGTAATTCCTCCATGTAGAAAGCACCAGCCAGCAATTGTTGTTGGTAATCCTTCAGTATGTAAGTTATGGGGTTTGTTGGTTGAACTTTGTGAATAGTGAAGAGTTCTGTAGTCCAATTCGGTGTATAACCCTTTTCGAATTGATGTTTTTGCTTACTGATGCGGACAACGTCTCCAACTTTAAATTTATTCTTTCCTCCAACCATTTTGATATTGTTGTACACCGATGAGAGCAAACGATTATCGTGTACATCACACGGTTTCATTTTAATGGTACGGTGATAGGAGCGATTGTAGTCTCGAACAATATTTTGTAACATATGTATCCACACATGCGAACCTTGTTTTGTAAATATTGGCCACATACGCTCACATAAAGTTCGGTTTAAAAACGTTCTACAACGCTTGCTTTCATATTGCTGTACGTAGAGTAATGATTAATGTTGTGTGATGTTGCCCATTTTTTGAAATCTGCATTATAGAATTCAGTACCTCTATCTGTCTGGATGTTTTTAGGATGACGTTTGCTCTTATCGTATAATTGACATACTACTGTAGCAACTTCCTTACCCCGCTTAGTCTTTAACGGTTGTACCCATGCATATTTGGAGTAAACGTCAATAATAGTTAGCATGTACTTAAAACCATTATTTTCTTTCGAATAGGGAATCATTTCCACCAAATCCATTTGATGTAGATCATCTAGTCCCTTGGTTATAACCTTACGACGTGCATAGCGTTTCCGAGCCGGACGATGTAATTCACTAGCAATACTGCCTCTAACGTCCATCATTCTGGTATGATGTGAAGCAAAGAAGTTCTTAGTTTTTTATGCAATGATTCGAGCTTCTCGCAGTTCTTCGATGATGGATGTAATTTCGTTTTCGTGAGCAGTATGACCAGCCGATTTTGATGCCATCAACAACTGCAATCGATGTACAAGTTCATTAGGATCATCCCAGTGTACATAGTCAATAGATCGTTTTTGTTGTTGATGATGAGACTTCCACGTAATACCATGACCTGTATGTTTTGGGGGAAAGAGTTTTTTAATAATCTCGGTATATTTATAGCCTCTGTTGGACTTCAACTGATGTGTCGGTAGATGTTGTAATCTGTGTGCGTTTGTAGATTCCAATATTTGCTTGTACTCTCTAAGATCTGTTGCTTCGTAATATTTGGGTTTGTTTGTAAAGAGTAAATTATAAAGTCCATCTGTTCCTTCATAGGTTTTATTATTTATGGTTATTAAGTTGTTTACATCGAAGAATATTTCGGAATCTCCAATCAACCATCGATTTCCTTCCTTCCGTACACCGTATACTTTATCCAAATTTTTGTTTTGATATGTTTTTTTAAGAATTTTACAAAAGATGCTCCTCGCTCTTCTTCTTCTTCATCCTCTTCTCTTTTCATAGGAGGCAGTGCTGTTGGTGCTGCTGATTGGAATGTGTGGTTGTTCCTAACACTATTCAGTAAGGATTGTAGTGGTTCCGAAATTGGTTTAAATGTTTTTTGAAGATGAGTTTCTTGTTGCAACTCATCTGATTTAAGTGTATTATATTTATGTTTTATATTCTTGATGGCTTGCGCAAGGTGTCTATTATCACGAATGTCTTTTGTTATGCGCGATCGGGTGTCCGTAGAACGAGCTTTCGAACGGGTGTTCGAACGAAGCACTTTTTGTGTTTCCATAAGCAGGCTTACATTCAAACTGATAGTGTAGTGTATCGTTCAAAGGAGTTTTATATTCTATTCGCGTGCAGACTGCACAAAGTATTCATCAAATCCATTGCGATATCGCCCATTATTTAATTCACTATCTTTATCGATAACAACGAAACCGTACCGAGTTTTCCAACAATGAGCGCAAAGATTTTTGAATGCATCGAAACTCATATCCGTATTAACATGATCATCGTAAACATGTTTAAGATTTCCGACGTCTTGTCGAAATAAGATAATGAAATTCGCATTATCACGCAGTAAATGTTTAGGTAGATGAGTGTAGGTCTGACATAAATAAAATACATCTACACCGAAATGTCTAGCAGTGCTAAAGTATATTTTCATAAGATTCTGTTTATCACACGCCACATCATCGAAAATGATTATGGAATTTGGCTTAGCTTTTTCCGGATGCACAACATCATCGTTTTCGGAATAGCAGTGATAGGAGATGTCTGAAATTGAATTCAATATATTTTCCAAGCGAACATATTTACTTTGCTGCAGCGATTTCGAATAGATATAGATATTGGTAAAACGCAACCCATTTGGGTGTTCCAGCAGACTAATCATAAGGTTCGTCTTTCCACAATTCGAAGGCCCGCATACGAGACATCGTAGAGAATTTGGTAGGAGAGCGCTGTGACGACGCATTGCATTTCGCCCCCCACCACCACCACCACCATCTTCTTCTTGTACAACGTGAACAGGTAGGGAGGTGCTCTGCTTCACCGTTTTCATCGTAGCACTGTTTACATACACAGCAATACACATCAATATATACGCATACCGAAAAATGTAAGCATCCACAAAATGTTCATCGCTCGAGAGAGCAACAGCACCAACACCACCACCACCAACAGCAGCGATAAGAAGAAGAAGATCAGTAGCGGAAGTGGCTTTCTGAACAAAGTTATAAACAAAACAATCGACCACCTACCTTTCGAAGCACATATTCCAGGATATCAGTATTGTGGTCCGGGTACTCACCTCAAAAAACGATTGAAGCGAGGTGATCCAGGCATCAATCCTCTGGATCGTGCGTGCAAGGAGCATGATATAGCATACCAACAAAAAGGCGCAAGTGAACGACAGGAAGCCGATCGTGTATTAGCTACCAAGGCTTGGTCTAGAGTCAAGTCGCAGGACGCGGGTGTACGTGAAAGAATTGCTGCGCTAGCCGTAGCAGGGATCATGAAAGCTAAGTCGAAGCTTGGAGCTGGAGTCCAAAGAGAGAAAACAAAAAGAAGGAGCTTTAAAAAAAAGATAAATTTATCTTCAATCATTCAGAGTGCGCGGAAAGCAATTTCATGTCTAGCAGCAGATACCAACGCCAAGCAAGCGGCTGCTGTTGCGCTCAAAGCAGCACGTCTTGTTGCAGGGAAAACCAACAGTGTGGGAAACAAAAAAAAGAATAATCCCAGTACCACAAAAGGTGGGGGGAATTCTTCCGCTCATTCCAGTGTTCGCGGGTCTCTCGGCTTTAGGAGGTTTGGCCGGCGGTGTGTCAGGTATAATCAACGCAGTAAACAAAGCCAAAAGTGCAACACAACAATTGTCCGAGATGCAACGTCACAACAATGTTATGGAGGCGGTAGCTCTACGTGGTGGAAACGGGATATATCTAGCCCCTTACAAAAAAGGTTTAGGTCTGTACCTCAGACCATGGTAAAACTACCATACAAACCACTCACCAACATAGAATTGCACCACTATGCGTTGCGGTTGCACATCCCCCATTTTCGTGGTGTTTACATGCGAAACACATTGCCTAAGCATGCACGTAACAACGAGAGTTGTATTGTAAACTTGGAACCATCTTCCCGTTCTGGTTCACATTGGGTGGCCTTTTGTAAACGAGGGAGGCGTGCACACTATTTCGACAGTTATGGTAACCTTAAACCGCCTCGCGAAATTTCACACTATTTGCGTGCTTGCCATAGTATTTGGTATAACTACGAACGATACCAATCTTTCGATAGCATTATTTGTGGGCATTTGTGTTTACAATTTCTGTTGACTATAAATACCTCCGATGTGTGATTAGTTCGACACAAATCACCATCACCATCATGAAGGAGTGGGTGCACACATTGACAGGACGCGGATCTGAATTGAGCACGGATCTATCTGAGGAGCTTGTATTAGACGATGTTTCGTACGAAGTGGCTTTGAAAAGTTTATACACATCCAACTCGATTTCCAACATAACAAACGAAAATAATCTGCTGTTAATTAGATACAGAGAACCACATGAAAACATTAATGTCAACATCACCATACCAGAAGGTGCATACGAATTTGAAGACATCGTGTCAGCATTGAATAGTAAGTTTGCGCAGATAGGGGACACTCCCAAAGAAACGGAAGAACTGCAGAAAAAAAACGTGAAGAAACATACAAAAGATAATTTTTATATGGGGATTGATAAAGTTACATCGCGAACGAAACTATTTAGTGCGTACACAATCGACTTTACCATCGACGGATCTCTAGCATCTATCCTAGGTTTTGAACGAGTCATATTAAAGCCAGGCGCAGTACATTTCTCCCCCACACCATTCTGCATCACGAACATTAACGTCATACGGGTGGAGTGCAATATTGCTCAAGGTGCATTTCTAAACGGAAAACGTACACATTCTATATACGATTTTTTCCCCAAAGTTCCCCCTGGATATAAAATAATTAGAGCAACCTCTGCCTATGATTTATTATCCCATCACCTTGCAAAGTGTTAACAACATTAGTGTGAGTCTTCGAGATCAGAGTGGGGGTAAGATTAGCCTTCAGAAAGAAAATCTTTCAGTTACTCTTCACATACGAGCGGTTGAATAATAATAATGGGCATCATCTACGTACGAAAAAGTGTAGGCCAACAACAGCAACAAACTCATATTCACCAAAATACGTTGACAATAAGCAACAGACGGTATCTCGAATCTCTAGGATACACAGTGAAAAAAAAAAGTATAAAGCCAATCAAACATGACGCGTTTCTCATCACTGTCAGACAAGTCTTTGTGTGGTAAACACCATGTTTCATGTGTTGGATGTGGAAAATAAACCTACTTTCAGTCAATCCATTACAGCTGTTAAGAAGCGAATTTACCGCCCCTACGCAGGCACCACTTTCGGATATAACGATGAAATACGAATTCCAATTCGCAAGCAGGAATACAGTCTGCTGCCATCGCAGAGTAATATTCACATCGTAGGTAAAGTCGCAAACGATGATGGGAAGACGAGCACTACTGCAGTTCTCGATACAAATTTTGCAGCATTTCTCTTCAACGAGTGTCGTTATGAGCTTAACGCACAGGAAATAGATCGCACGAGAAATTTGGGGATAACAAGCACGATGAAGGCTTATACATCACTGAAGCCTACAAACAATCTTGAAAATGCTGGTTGGTTTCCTGTCGCTGATGGGGATACACTTGCTGATTCTAAAACAGGTCGCTTCCACGTAATCGTTCCTCTATCTCTACTTTTGGGCTTTGCTGAAGATTATCAAAAGTGTATTATAGGTTGCACGCATGAACTTGTTTTAATCCGAAGTAGCAATGACAATTGCACTCTCCTGAGCAATACCAAGGATGATAAATCTAAAATAATCATTGAGGATATTTATTGGAAGGTCCCATCTATTTCTCTCTCCCACGAAGAACAGGCGCGAATGCTCGGCATCGAAGAAAAAAATGATAACATTTATATGGCGTTTCGATCGTGGGAACTGTATGAACTACCTTCAATGCCTATAACTAATAAATTTAACTGGACCGTAAAAGCATCTTCCCAACTGGAGAAAACCTCGGTTCATAATTTTTGGATTTCAAATCAATAAAAAAATAAAATCTGCTAACAGCTGGCGGTTCGATCACTGCAATCTTTCTAAACTCAAAGTCTTCCTCAACGAAGAGCACTACCCCAATGAAGACATACGTGTTAAATGGAGCGAACATGATTGTTCCGACCTGTATGATATGTATACTCAATTTCAGTCTTCATATTATCACTCACTTGAGGGAAGTGAAATAGTTGAACCAATGCTCAACAGAAAGCAATTTATGTCGCAAGCACCTTTGATCGTCATCGATTGTTCACATCAAAATGATTCTATTCGCTCATCTTCAGTCGATATTCGTGTGGAACTCGAAACAGATGTCATCATTCCTGAAAGTACGTCTCTCTCTGCGCTACTGCTCCATGATCGCGTCGTCACCTACAAACCGCTCAGTGGGGAAGTTGTTATAAAACAATTGTTGGATGGAAAAATGTAATTTCTCATTGTTACTATTATGTTGTTGTTTTTAACAAATATATGTATATTGTTTTTTCTAAATAGTTTGCAATGTATTTATTTCACAACCTTTCCTTAATTATTATATACATAGAATTGGGATGGATTTTTTTTTTTTTTTTTGGGAATAAAGGTTTGTAATGACAACAAGAGTTTACATCAGAATTAATGTTTATTACAATAAGTATATAAGCATATATTTTACACAGTGATTATATAAAGAATTAAAAGCAAAAAATAACATTTTTTTAATCATCTACTTTACAATACGATAATGACCCAACGCTAAAGTTGAAATACCATCTGACTGAATGAAACGTTTATCATCATCAGCCGATTAAAACTATTTTGTTTTGGCATACAGTGAAAACATCATGATGATGCGATTGTATGGAATATTGCTTTCTCATTACATGCTTGTTCTCGCGAAAACATTTTTCATAATCCGCTATGGTTAAGTTTGCGTTAGATTTAACACCCTTGGCTTTAGTTTCAATCTTCTTTTCAGTTTCTATAGCATACATTTTGGCTCTAAGCCCGACAAATTTATGAAACAAAACGCCAGACAATTCATCTTTCATGTAACCGATTTCGCGTCTATTCATTCTAGGCATTCGAAACCGATTGTTTTCCAAATAGTCACCAGTATCAAACCGCTGAGCAATATCATCCTTTAGGTCCGCATAAACATCGTCAGTCATTATGCGATAAATTAAACTATCAGTATCGGTGTACACCAACGTTAGCTCTTTTGGATATTTTGCTTTCATATACCCATAGTGAAAGTCAACCATTTTAGTTTTCGATAATTCTAATATCGCCATCCCTACGAAAATAGGTTTATTGTTCTTGACACACACTTTCCCCATTTCAATGGCTGCGCACGCCTCATCAAAAATTACCCTTTTCTTAAAGTTAGGTTGCGCCAACAATCTCCCAGCACCATAACGCCCATCCCACCGCGTAACGATTTTTACATCTCTAAATTTCCGCACATTCATCAGTGTGCGACCAAAGACAGAATTATTCATTAACTTAAAAAAATTCTTATCGAGATCGTTTGTGGCCTCTTTACGTTTCTCCGTATTTAATTGGATGTATGGTTTCATCCAAGGGCTTTGATCGAATTGTAATATTCTGTGTATTTTTGTGCATTGCAAACCATACTGCAAACACTGTTTCAAATTTCGGTAGTGTATTACGTAGCGTTCTTTGTCATGCAGATTTGTCATAAGTTTTTTGGTGTTAGTTGCACCAACTGCCATCATTTCGGGGCAGAGCGGAAAATCGTTATGCCAATCGTGTATTTCTTTCGGATACGATAAATCTACCTCCAATATATAACCTATTTCAGATTCATCACAAACGTTTTGCACATTGAAATTGTTAACATTTTGAATCCAAGAAAAATTAGCTATTGGTAGATACTGCATCATGGCCCAACCATACAAGTTATTGACATCAAAATACATCAAATAAGAGTTGGGAGCTTCCGAATCGTAATCGGACATGTATTTATTGTTGGCTTTAACGTATCTACAGCCACAAAACACTACTCCCCCACGAATTCCCTTTTCCACAAACTGCAACATGTCAACGTCTGTGAAGAGTTCTAATTTGACGTTTGTAATTTTCAGAAGAGAACTCCACGCCAAACCGGGAGCTGTGAAATAATGAGCAGGGTCCAATCCGTAGGTTGTTCTGCACACACTTCGAAAGTTTTCGAATATGTCTGCCAAAAGTAAAACATCGCTTTTCAAATAGAGATCCGAATATTCCCCCAACGTACTGCAATTGAATGTTCTCCACACACATTGGGCGCGTTCGTAATCTCCTTGCGAAATGTTACTATCGCTAATTGTGCTGTAAAACATTTCTTGTGGGGGTAAAGCATTCTCATCCAATACACTCGTTTGCTTTACGTATTCATAGGGAAATACACCCTTCTGACACATCAAGTCAAAGTGAGCGGAGTTGGAGAAATATTTTCGTGTTATGTGCTTCGCATTGTTGTCCATATACGAAGCACATTTTTCTAACGAACCGCCTAAAAAGTTGAATGAATCAAGAAAACGTAACTGTAATGATCGCTTACCACCTCCGATGGGGATATATTTACTAAACGATTTGTATCGTTCCATATTTGAGGGTATTAGTGATATTCTCCCCGGATTTAGCACCTCGCCATCCTCCCCCACCTTCTCACACAGCTTTTTAATTATAAAGTGACTATCGTATCCGCTTAAATTGTGGAAAAATACTGGTACATAATTAGGTAAAATGTAACGCAAATTACAATCCTTGTGACTAGGGCCTCTATATTTCCCCGTAAGGTGATTATGGTCTCTGACTTTATCTGATTTAACTGTTTCAAAAATCTTTCTCGCAAATATGACAAACGCGTGCCTCTGAAAATTCTAATTCTTCATCGATGCTAAGTTCTTCCATAGGAACTTTGTGATCGTAATATAGAGTAGCAATATCTTCAATAATTCTACACAGTTCTAGAACAAACCAATCACAGCAATCGTCTCCACGATACAAATTAAATTTGTTATAAGTTTCATCGTAAGAACAATGCAAATAGTATGCGATACTGTGTGGCCTATGATGTTGCAGTCGTGATGTAAAGGAATTATTATTTTCATTCCTCGACATAACCGCATCGATTGGGTTCAAAGTACACTCGATGTCCGCATAAATGACAAAAGGAACAATTTCTTTATGTTTATACTCACTAAATTGGATAATTTTTTCATGATCGTTTGGCATTTCTATTTTCAATGATTCAAATTGACGACAATTTACGCTGTGTTCATTTAGTTTCAGTTGCGTGTTGAAATAAGATAGGCAACTTTCACATACGTATATGACATGTTGGTGTTTATTTAAAGAAGAAGACACTAAACGAGACAGGGATTTAATTGTAGAAAAATGGTATACAGCATTATCTTCCTCCGTTTGAAGCAACAATAAGTTGGCATGTTTGTTCTGAGCTGTTTTTTTCTTTGTGATATAAATGGGTACTAGTGTAAACGTTTCTTGTTGGCTCTCGTTTCCTACACACATCCACCGACCATTTTTTTTGATTCATCAACCCGTATACGTTTACCGATATATCGTTTTGTTTTTCGAATTTAGAAAAATTATGTATTTCCATAGGCATAGGAATTCCCTCTAAATTTAAAACATGTCTATAGTGAGGATAGGACGATTGGCGTTCGCTGTGACTTTTCGCAGGCTTTATAGCTGCTATGATCGACCAAGCAAAACAGTCGTCATCTTCACACATTACATTTATAACAGCTCTCTTATTTCTAATGACTTTTGGTAATTTCAACCAATGACCCGCATGTATCCCAACATATGAATTTATATTTATACGTAGTTCCAACATTGACTTAAGCGACCACCCCGAATCTCGCTCTGGGAATCTACTCAATTTTCTTAGGATGTCTTGTATAACGTATTCATCATACCACAACCGCAAATCTGTTGCTGTAGTAATGATCTTATTTTTTGAAGAGATATGCATTTTCGTTGTTTCACCTGTACTCGGCAACAAATATTCACATATCAATGAAGTGTTCACCTTAAGCGCACTATGTTTTAGAGCTAATTGCACATACTTTCGGAAACACGTATAACACTTTTCCAAAAACAATTTAGGATCTTTCACATCGGTATTGTTTTGAATAGATGTTGTGTACATTCGAGACTTAAAACACGACTCTAGTAATGTCCAAACACATTTTTCCACACTTATATTTATAACAGAGTTACAATCATGAATATTACTCGTGAGTTCCCTCCAATACGCATCTAATTCATCAAGGTTTACAATTAATGTTGGTTCCGATAATTGTTGGAAGGATGTAGAAACATTCAACCCAGCACCACCATCACATTCATTTAGCATTGACTCTATACATAATCGTGTGTCGCGTAAAAAGTTTTCGTCGATGGCTTCTGTATGGGAAAATGAAGCCTCGTCTGATAGCTTCATACGTTTCGCCATTGTCTAACCTAATTTTGATAAACAACAATGACAATTACTATATACAGTTTTAACATCAATTGAGGGGTTGAATAACTGACAGTAAACCCACCAATATGGGGAATGTATTCTATCGCTAGAACAGTGGATGAGTTCTGATTCACACGTGTTCTGAAGACTATACAATAAATTCTTTTGATATATTTTAGTATCCAAATCGCTAAATACCACAACGTTTGATTCACGCCTTTCCGTTTCGTGATTATAACTAGAAATGATTAGAAAGTGAGCTTTAGTATCTAATACAGGATTTTGTAATAACACTGTGAGCACACATTCATCAACGTTCATATCATGTAATGTATCATTAGATGTATACACACGAAATGAAGATGGTGCGATGCAAACTAGCCAGCAATCTTCATCTGCTTCTTCTTCCTCCTCTTCTTCTATTTCTGCTGCCCTCAATCCACCTCGTTCTTCAGATTGTAGATGTGAAATAATAATATCACCCTCCAACCCCAAACTTACATGTTTAAAATTCATATTAATTTAAAAATTCTACTACATTACGTCCATGTTCTTTGCCTCGAAACACAAATTTGAGGTTGTTATTATTCATTTCGTTAACATCAGCATCCGTTAGCTCCTTATACTGTGCAGGTAAAAATACTGTTGTTAACTTGTCGTTTACGTTAATATCCACTACAATTTTCCTACCATAACGAGTATTCATTGATCTGAATGATGTTGGTGTATATATTTCATTTATCACCAACTGATCTAATGGTTTAAAGACTCTAATCTCCCCCAAGTTAGTAAGCTTCTTTTGCAATTCCATCTGTTTGAAACAAGCAGAACAAATTATATATATAAAGATAAATAATGTAAATCATATTTATCTTTAAAACATGGGTAAAAATAGTCTTACCTCAAATCAAAATGCCGATGATGATGATGATGTGGTGTACACAAAATTATGCACGCTCAAACAATTTATGGTAAGATTTTTCAGAGAATTGTTTTTATATGCATGTACTGATGGGGGGTGGGGTGGGGGGTGCAACTTGTGAAAGTGAAAGGCCTCTGGCTGTCTTCAAGGCAATAGTATGCCAACCATGCAAAACAAGGTTAAGTGATGCCATAAGTGGAAGGGAAAGCCCAACGTCAATAATATGGAGGGGAAAGCTATATGCATGTACTAATGGGAGGGTGGGAGGAGCAACTAGTGAAAGTGAAAACCCTCTGGCTGTCTTCAAGACAATAGTGTGCCAACGTCTAATGACATCGAGAAATAGGAGGGGGGGGAAAGCTTTCGACAGTCTTCGAGGTTACTAAACATTAATCAAGCTTGTAAACACACCACAAATAGTGTGCAAAACAAGGTTAAGTGATGCCATAAGTGGAAGGGAAAGCCCAACGTCAATAATATGTAGGGGAAAGCATCCGGCATCCCTCAAGGCCACCAAAACATTAGACAAGTGTGTAAACAAGGTCGAGTGACGTCATAAGTGGGAGGGGAAGCCGGGGCCCCAGCCAGTCTTCAAGGCCGAGTGACGTAAAAGGTCAAAGGTCAAAATGGATTAGAAACGGCTTTGCTATACTACTCAAGTAATTCGAACTAATTGGCTCTGTGGTCTGTTAGGATTATCTAAAAATAAATTATGTACTGTACAATACAGCAGAATACACAAACAGCCTTGTATTGACAGTCACAACATTATCAAAATTCGTGGAAGAAACTGTGGCCTAATTTCGTGTTTGACGATAGTGCATCTGTTGAAACATCAATAATGACTATCTCCTGCAACTTATTCAAGAAAACCCAGGATGCGAAGTTACAGGGGAAATTGACATTCAATAATGGATAGTAGTCGGCCACAATGGTCTTCAATAATACAGCGATGAAGACATTTCTCTATGGCTGAGGATAATCTTGAAGACTATCCTGAAGTTACAGATGAAGGCGCATCAAAAGACCTTGTGTCACACTCAGATGCTGCAGGTGGCCTTCAATTTAAAACAGCACAGTCCTGCCATGTCGAATGATGTGATGCTCATGCGACGCTGGCGCAATATCGCGTCATCTAGCAGATTTAGTTCCTTACGCTAAAAGACGACGGATTATGTAAGTTAAGTAAAAGCTATTGTTTTTATACAAATTTTTAACGTACTGCTAAAATACAGTTCTGCGCTATGTTTTTATTTTGTTCTGTACAGTATTTTCATTCTATGTTGTAATAGATATTAAATACGCGTCTTGAAAATGTAATTAAATTACATCTGATTTTGGCTTTACTGAAATGTGGGTAGGCCACGCACACAAAAGACTTCCCTTTCGTGTGCGAGAGGAGCCCATTGAAAAAATGGATCGCCGAAGAAAATTTGGGAACGACGGGCTACCGGAAATATCCGTAGATAATTAGAACAGCTGAAGAACGGAAGTACTATGGAGAATTTGGAATGCTACGGAAGGATGCGTAACCCATGCAGTATTTAGGCCCTGCAAACTGAATTTTTTCCTATTGGCTGCAATTGTCCTACTGCAAGCCAATAGAAGACTTTGGTGGACAACATCTGATTGGTGGCTCCGAATTGTGTAGCTTCCGACCGAAGTTACGAGGGAAGTGAATTTTTAAGCAGAACACAGAAGTCGTTGGAAGATTGGAGAGAGATATTGTTGGGAGAGCAGAAAGAGAAGTTCTTGGGAGACAGGAGGGAGATGAAGTTGGGAGCCGGAATTTATGATATGGAGAGGCCGGCCAATGCTGATTGGAAACTATCCTGGTAGCCGCCTGGAAGGAGAATACGGGAGCCAGCCCAGACGGGATGATCTTGTCGCAGCCACCAAACAACCATCATACGGCGAAGCACAAAGAAACAGATCCATTTTTCGGTACCTATTTTTGATTTTAAGAGTTCACATTTGCCAGGCTTATTGCCATAACGGAAACAAATTAAGCTTCCTCGTTCACCCTACTGTGAAACCCTAAGAATAAAAACTAAATTATAAATGAATTGTCCTTTCCTTTTTTATGTTATCTAATACAATTGTAACTTTGATGTTATATTAAAATTTAAACTTAGGATTTATAAACTTAATTTTTTTCTTTTTTTAAATTAATTTCATCAGTATCATAATATATATAATTAAATTAATAACTACAACTAACCCCACCCAATAAATCATCATTACTATGTTCTATGCTAAAAATACTTAAAATAATTATTTAATGATTTATTTTCGCTTTATTTAAAGTCGCATCAACTGCTAATGGTTATTAGCGACTACGGTTGGGGAACTCGTTTAACATGTGTTTCGCAACTTGAAAATTCACACACAACATCCATGCCCTTGCCAGGATTCGAACCCGGGACCTCTGGGATGCGACGCAGCAACGCTTACCCCTACACCGCATGAGGTCTACTTTGTTGAAATTTGAATATTTCCTTCACGAATTTTGTTCGAATTATCCGATATTTCACATTTATGAGATTCGGATTACCGGGATTCTACTGTAGTTTCCACTGAGCGTAGGGGCAGAAGAAGACCCAGTGTCTAATTTTATAAAATTGTATAACAAAAAAAAGCCTGCGTTCATAGCATTTGTACATTTATAATATGACTTTGATAATGTTAACTGGAAGTAACTATTAAGGATTTTGAAAATGATGATTAAAATATACAGAAAGTAGAGTTGTCCTTAACATCACAGATGGCAGTCATCGGAAACTATTATTGAAGGGTACGAAAAGAAATCAGAAATCAATAAAGAAGTAAGAAAGGATGTAGTCTGTCAACCATACTGGGTCAATCCAAGCCAAGTGGTCCATTACTGGTTGCCGCACCATCTTAGAAAAATTTAATATTTTGTTTGTGCATTGTCTCATGTTTTGGCAGTTCAGAACTAATGTTGTTTCATTCATATTGTGTCAGGTTCAAAAATGGCCCCCGCTTTTGTTGTAAGGCGCACGCCGTTTTTCGCGTTTGCAGGTATCTACAAATTTCTAAATTATCCATGACTGTGTTGACTTATCCTTTTCAAATAAACTGCATCGTGTTCAGTACATTCAGGCTTACAATTAGAAAGCACTAACCGCTTTTGTTTTGTACCTTAGTACCGTTTTATTTCAATGATACACACTATTTTTGCCCGGACATCAAACAACTATTTTCTTTACCTTCTTAATAGTGGAAGAATATGTTTCACAAATTGTTATATAATATTATGTTCTTCTCAAAATAGTGCCTTAGTTTAATATGTCTGAGTATTTTAAGTATTATATCGATGTACCCACTTATCCAACACGTGGAAATCGAGCATTTCTTAATATGTTTACTATTTTTAAATTATCTTTGAGTTAAAATTTATATCGTAGTTTTCTAATATATAGACTTATTATGTGAACAAGTTTCAGATTTTTATATACATGCCCAACAGAGATATAGCGTCTCAAACACTGAAAAAAATTGAAAAATCCCATTTTTAAAGTGGTGTAATTTGTAAAGGGAACGTCAGTAACAATTAATAATTTACATAGAGTAACTACATCATTATGTGTAAAAGCTCGGAAGTTATTGAGGTTCAAAAACTGTTTCTTCTAGAAGAAATGAGCCTACAAAAATGGAATTTTCTTCATTTGGAATCGACAACTTCATAATATACAGAGCATATGGAAAAATAATATTAAGGTTGGTAAGTATGTGTTTAAAATGTAGATCTAACTGTACTGAACATGATGGAATTTATTTGAAAACGATAAGTCAACACAGTCGTGGATAATTTAGAAATTCTTAGATTCCTGCAAACGCGAAAAGCGGCGGCCATTTTTGAACCTAACACAAAATAAATGAAAAAAAAAAGTTCTGAACTGCCAAAACATAAGGCAATGCGCAAACAAAACATTAATCTTTTATAAGATGTCGCAGCAACCAATTTCCTTTTTTCTGGACCACTTGTCTCAGAATGACCCTTATATATAGAACAGGCGATGAAGAAAGTTAAAAATGAATACGGAAAGGGAATGAAACTGCAAGGAGAAGAAATAAAATCCTGAAGGTTCGCTGATGATATTGTGGTATCAAGAAGTCAGAACAATACTTGGAAAACATAATAAATGACTTGAACCTGATCATGGACGAAGAGTACAACACGAGGATTGATAGAGGGAAAACCAATGTGATAAAGTGTAGTATGGGAAACATTGGAATAACAAAGGGTGATAGATTGGGAATACTTTATTTTAAATGAAGTTAAGGAATTCTGATACTTGGGAAGCATAATAACTGGGAATGAGATAATTACAGAAGAGTAAGGATAGCACAAGCAAGGAAGTCTTTCTTTAAAAAGTGGAATTTATTTACGGCTAATATAAATATGAATATTAGGAAAAAAATTTCGTATGGGTGCGAATCGTGGATGGTAGGAGTTACAGACAGAAAAAGAATAGTAGCTTTTAAAATTTGAGGCTATAGGAGAAGGTTGAAAATCAGATGTGCAGATAGCGTAACTAACCAGAAAGTTCTAAGCGGAATAGGGGAAGAGAGAGTAATTTGGAGGACTTTGACCAAGAGAAGGAATAGAATAATAGACCCAGTTTCGACACATGAGGGAAATTAGCATTAGAGGGACGTGTGTGTGGTAGGAACAGAATAGGGAGACAAGGATGGAATACTCAAAGCAGACGAGGGAGGATGTGGTAGCATGATATGCTAGAATGGAGGGTTCCACTCTTAGGACTGATTACCACAACAACAACCACAAAATTTATTGAGAGAGTAGTGTTCCTTATGCCCACATTGAAAGATTGCTATGGCATGTAGAATGCACATCTCACCCTTATGAATAGAGAGACATAACTGAAACCGACTGAGATTTGAGTATAATATAAAATCTCCATGAAAGTAACACGCACAGTGCCTGACTAAATTTAGTAGACTCATTCAGAAGTGACCTTAAATTTAATTATGAAATAACTAAACAATAGTATTTACTAAGAACTAAAGCGATATAGAAAACTTTTCCACATAAATTATTTTGTGCTTGACTTAGTGTTTCTTCTTAGCAACACTGTTTACTTTATAAAATCTGTAAGTTTAGGTCCTATTACAAGTTGTAACTGGGTTTCGTTTAGGGAATATTTCAATTTTTGGACACAAAAACGTATATGTTAGATAAGGCGTCAGATGATTTAGGTGGAACATAGTAAAAGAAAGGTTAGGAAACACATATCTAGAAGAAATCACATTCATAGTTCCTTGGTTAACTGTGTTCTTTATTGGATTTGTGTCTTTATTACTCTATTTTCCAATTAGGTCAGGTAATTGTTATTCGTACTGTCTATACGTATATGAGAATGCAATTGCTAATGGTTTTTATTTCTACACTTTGAGCGTAAAGATTTGTCATAACATCATTCCACATTATGATATAAGGAAGTTCAGACCGATCTTTAAACACGAATATTTGAACCATAAAATACATTTGTATAAAAATCATTACAGACAGATATACATAAAGAATGATAATTTTATATTTACGTGTGGGAATTTGATTAAGGGAAACTGTTGAAGAAATTGGATGTTTACTGTCTCTACTGTGAGCTACAAGGGCTGCGTTCTGTGTGATTTTTGTCAAAAGGCTGACCCTTGGGCTAGTTCTTCTTTGAAGGATAAAGGATTCGTTTCATGTCACAGTCGCATTTTCCGTCTTGGGCTCTGCCATTGAAGCGGATGAAGTACGCTTCGATTATTTCCTGTCCTTTTACAGACTGTGTCATCTTGTAGTCAAAATTGAACGAGTGCGCTCCGCGTATATCCGGATTAAAAAGACGAAGCCCTCTCATTTTATGTCTAAAAACCAATATTCTTGTCATTTGGTTTTTCAAATGAAAATTTCCTTATCCCCAAAAGAACGCTAGTTCTTTGCCCCTTTTGTCTGCTCACTAACTTTTTTTTTCCTAGCGTGTCCAATCTTCCGTTAACGTTTCACGTAACTGAAAGCTTTATAATAGAGTTGGAGCTCATGGAGGGACTGTCTTAGTTTTTCCTGTCCTCGAGAATTGCAGTTGCTCTCGTATCTTTGATTGTTTCATTTAGTCCATTTGAGTAGTTTTACGAGGCGAATCTCCCAAGAGACACGATAGTGACTAATTTTAAGATTGGAAAGGTATGTTTTGAAGGAAGTAAATGTGCTACTTGGGTGGCATAATAACTAGGGGTGGTGAAAATGTAGTATACATAAAGAGTAGGATAGCATTGCAAGAAAGTGATAGAGTTGTAATGATCGCTTATGGAATAAGCGAAATTATATTAGCATTATGTGTTAAAATCAATTTAACGTAACATAGCAAAATCAAGGTGATAGTGTTATTTTGTGTATAATAATTTTTAAGTTCGTTTGGGTACGAAGGATTTCAATTTCCACACTGACCGCCTGGACGTTTCTGAGAAGGGTAGGTTTATGGCCCTAGGACAATACGTAATAATGGTACTGCTAGAGGCTGAAGGCTAGCGACAGCAAGCCAAGGGGCACTACGAGTCGAGATATAAGCTGAGAAGGCATCGCTTATCAACATCCATCGACATCAGCATGACTCGTACGTCGAATGGACAACGTCCTTACGAGGTCGCCATCAGCAGATGTAATATCGCGGCCGACCAACTCCTACACCAATTAATACCACTGGGTCTAGGATGGGTCCAGTTATGCGCACCGCAGCTAAAACCAGACTCATACGGAAACAATGGTAATAAGCACTCCTTCATACCCAGGTCAGTTGTAAAATTCGTTAGAAATTTTCGTAAATAATTAAACTCACGGGCAACCTGAGATTCCGCGGCTAGGGCAAATACTTGATTTTGCTAGTATAGAGCTAGTAACTGTAAATATGTAATTAGTATTAGTAAATATTAGCACATAGCGTTCAATTTGTTTCTTTCAAAATAAAACCCTTAAAAATTAAATTAAGTTAATAATTGAAAGATGGAATCCGTCATGACTATAGTTAAATTACACGTAAAAATAATAACCCCCGTCATCATAGAGTGTAAGTATGGGAAATAGTGAGGTAACAAAGGGACTTAGATTTGGGAAGGTATGTTATAATGTAACGTAAGGTAATAAAAATAATTTTTTTTAAAAAAAGTAGCCTAATAACAATTTTATTTAAAAAGTGGTAAAAATAAGTCAATATTTACAATTTTATTATTTCACTTTGGAAATTGGAGATTTAAATGGGCTCAGGCTCGGGGAAAATAAAAAAAGTTCTTTTTCATCAGGAAGCTAAGTGGTTGGGTTAAAATACCTGAAACTGATCTTGGCGTGGTAAGAAAAACCTAAGGAAGTGCTTCACACTTTTGGCATCAATATGATATAAGCCCTTCATTCCCTTCATTTTGGCAATGAAGTTCTTCAATGGGATGCTGGGCGTGGAGGTGCTCCGCTCAAAACAACCACGCACGAAACTACCACTGAAAAAAAAACACACACGAGACTCGTTATTCCTCCACTGCTACTGTTCCTTTCTCGCAAGCAGTCAGAGTCCAGCACTTGCGAAAAATGGGCACGCTCACTCAGACGCAATCATCAACGCATCCCATTAATTGAGAACTGCGTCTCACCCTAAACTCATTGTCGAGTCCGTCTCTACAGTGCGTGGCGCATAACATTCACTCATAATACAATTCACTTCATTACAATATTTTGAAGGATGTTAAGTAATCTACTTGGGTAACATAATAACTAGGAATGGCTGACGTATTGTAGACAAAAAGAATAGGATAGCACAGGTAAGCAGGATTTACTTAAAAAATATGAATTTAATTATGGGTAGTATAAGTGTGAATATTAGGAAATGGTTGCTAAAAATTGTTGCATGAAGTGTGGCGTTAATGGATGCGAAACATGGGCGATTGGAGGTTCAGACAGGAAAAGAAAAACAGCTTTCGAAATGTTGTGTTATAGGAGCTGAAAATCAGATAGGTGGATAGGGTAACTAACCAGGAAGTTATGAGGAGAATAGGTGAAGATAGAACAATTTAGAGGACTTACACCAAGAGAAGGTATGGATTAATAGGTCAAACTTCAACTTTTGAAGCCCTTTGAGACATGGGCGTTTTGTAAAATTGGCATTAGAGGGAAGTGTGTGGGTGTGAGGGAGGCCAGAGATGGAATAAGCTAAGCATATTAGGGAGCATGTGGGATGCGGTAGTTATGAATAAATGAAAAGGCTTGCGCTGCAAAGGTTAGCATGAAGGGTTGCAACAGACCTGTCTTACGACTTGTAATTGTTCAAAATTCTAACGATATATTTTGGAGGAAATGCCTAAATTGTGGGCTTTTTCGAGACTTAACCTGTGAGTGGAAAGTGGACGCCACCAAAGGGACTTATGTAGTGAGATGTCAGTCGGCTAGTCAAAAGGATAATCAGAGTATTATAGCTAAAAGAAGCGCCGTCGGCTGAAAAATATATATTTCGCACCGGGGAAAGACTCAATCAAGGAAATATTTTCCTGTGAGAAATGTCATGTGATTGGTAAATTACGGCTCTGGAAGGGGGAATCCGAGGTGATGAAATGGCGGACGAGAGCAGAATTTGGCATTCTGGTCCCAACAGTAGAGAGTTTTGGGACTGAGCAACCGAGTGCTTTTTTGGGTCAACGGCATGCGACTTATGCTCGGCTGGTTAGAACTCAGAAATCATCAGGTTTGGGCGTGACTCGGCCACAACAAGAAGCTTCCACATCAAGGAAATCAACACCTGAAGGGAGAGAGACGACACACTTCCGCCAAGGTTAATCTGAGGTATTGTAAACTTCTGGGACGAGCAGGTTTATTTACCATTTTCCCAATATGTTAGTAATTTATTCTCCCAAGCCACGAATACCCTTTAGAGAAAGAGCTCAGTATAAATTCCGGGGAAAAATGTATATCGTATTAAAAAGTTACGTAAAATAAATTTGTAATTGTTAGCAGCTTAATTTTGTTTTATTCATTTATTTATTATTATTATCTTCAAAACCCACCCAATTAAACAGCTTATAAAAATCCTAAGGTTGACATAGAAATTAGACAAGAAGTGAAGAGGAAGCGGTACAGACTGATTACCACAACAACATGGTTCTTTGGAAAGGACAATCGATTTAATTAGCGGTTTAACATTATGAATGTCTTTTATATTTAGGTAAAAATAATTAGTGTGTATTGATGCCGTGTATTTTGTATTACACGCAGTGTTCACTTCGTCACCAAAAACGTAATTTGCATCAATGTAAAGTCGTAATCTTCCTGCAGAAAAGTAGCTGGTTGTCGGGCTATTACCGGACACTTATTTTTATTAGCCCGGTACAGTTTTAATTCAAAACAAATGTAAATAAATGTGATTTCAGCGGAATAGGACACGTGGTCAAGATTTCTTGTCCACTGATTCTACGAACGATTTTTGTTGACAGAGAGATATATGTAATGCAACAATGTGAATCTCTTCTTATTTCCATTTGTAGTCGCTCATCATGATTCCAATACCAATTATTTATTATAATTCCTACTCGCAATTACGGAGGTATCTCTCTGTTACGTCACAACCTCTAGCCGTTTACGTGATGCGCTTTCAACACAAACGATAGTCTCTAACCTCAAAATTGTGCTTTAAACAAAACAACGGTAGCATAAAGAGTTGGGTTCACAAATTTTAATTAATTTTTCTTCTACTTTTATAAATAATATAATTCCATAAAATAACGTATTTTATGAACTGTACTTTAATATCATCATTGAAATAAGTATCAAGTACAAAATTTTGCTTCCATTAAACCCAGCAATATTAATTCAATAGATTATTAACCTGTTTTATGAACTGAAACTTAATAATTTAAATTAAAATACGAATACATGGAATAATGATTTGTAATTACTTATTGATTTTAAAAATTTTAATTTCATCATGTCAAAGTTTATATTATTTATAAATATATTCAATGAAAGAGTTGATAATTGATCTGATTATATGATCAGTACGGGAAACAATTGTTTTCATATTGGGTTAACTTGAATGTTTAATACCATAAAAAGAAAAAACCAAAATGTCGAGAATATTACAAATGGCATAATTACACCCAGAATCGACAGAATAATTTCATCAGGTACGATTCAACTGGTTCTCTCATGGAATGATGTAAAATATTTATTTCAACCTCGTTCGATACATTAAGCTCGTATTTCATTTCTTAACCCGTATGCGACGAAGGTATTTCATTACCAGATATGAGTTTTCATCCAGCTAGAAACTTTCTTTTACTCAAGCGCAGGTTACATTTGGGCTTTGAATGAAATGTTTCCTTTTAATATTATTTTCATTGAGTTCGCCTCCGTTGTTATATGATACGCCTTGTTTTTTTCTGTCAAGAAGTACACAGTACATTACATCGGCGTATTTCTTTCCATCTTTGCATCAAACGAATAACCTTTTGCAATAAACTCACTGTATTCCTAGTTGTTCAAGCCTTACCTCTAAAATTATGAAGACAATAACCATGTCTGTTATTCATATACTAATTAATTTATTATAATTTCTGCAAATCTTCTTTTGCAATAAATAGTATATTTTATTCATTTCATTAACAGAGGTGCGCTACAGTATTGTGCAAGTCTGGCATGTGTCAAAACTTTCTTCGCATTTGCTATGCTTCATCTTAGGTTGAAAAATTGTTTTCAATATATCAATAAACTATTATGTAATGAATAATTGAAATCGATATTGGTTTTCGGAGTGTATAGCTTTTGAGGATAAACTTGTGGTGATCGGGGTGATTAATTATTAATGAATAAATTACAATTTTATAAAGAAAAAGGAACAATTTTATTGCATTAAAATTTGAAAATTTGGACTATAAATAAAAAAACATTAATTTAAAAACTTCCCGTAGAGCAAGAGTATCTAGAATGGGCATAGGTGGGTATAAAGAAAGTTTGGCATCGAAAATTTACTATTACTCAAACAAGCCAGGGCGAGAAACATAAATCGTGTACATCACCGCTTGTAGACCCAGGAGCTGGTGATGATACATATCTTCTTTGGTCAGGTTGTCTCGCTGTCTTCTGTAAATGATGGGGGGGATATTATTTAATGAATTTAATAATTGAGTTTAAATATATATATATATATATTTATTAATTATAATCTCAGGGTATTAATGGTTTGGGTGATCAAGTATAGCAGATCAGT
Organism: Eucriotettix oculatus; assembly: GCA_034510155.1. Classification (NCBI taxonomy): domain Eukaryota; kingdom Metazoa; phylum Arthropoda; class Insecta; order Orthoptera; family Tetrigidae; genus Eucriotettix; species Eucriotettix oculatus. The sequence goes on along the minus strand of CM067376.1, from coordinate 259,402,907 downwards.
TCGTTGACGAACCTGAGTTGTCTTCATAGGCGTCTCGCTGTACTTTCCGTGTTGTGGAACTTGAAGCGGCCGGTCGACAATAACACGAAGTCTTCCTTCCCTTGCTGCTAAGACCTTTCTTCCTTTCTTCCCTGCTTCCTGGACTGATCAAAGCATGGTCGCCGCTGCTACCTCACCAATCTCCTCTCTCCACCACTCTGCTGCCATCTCCTTTCACCACCACCTTGTATCACCAGCAATCTCTTTCTCCCAAATCTGTCAAATCCGTTTCTCCACTCTCCTTCAATCTCCTCTCTCCATCCACTGCAAAAATCTCTCCAATATCTCTAAAATTGTCTCCGCCAGCCTCTTTAAAGCCTTGTCCCCACTTATCCGACACCTATCACTAAGGTGGCGGGGATGGATATCCTCCGATCATATCCCTTGTTTAATTTGGGGAACACACGCCACCCGGTCACCAAATTCCCAGGCAGATTAAGACATTCCGAAACGGCGACGGGATGTCCGAGCTTTATGGTCCAGGTATCAGTCGTAGTCCCTTTGTTTTTCCGAGCCGCCGAGACGACGCGCGGAAAAACCCCTTCTTCCTGACAAGCAACTTTGTCATTCCGGAATATTTGGTATTTAAGTTCCCGTAAATCATAATAAAATTTGGACGCGGGTTCTACTGCGCTACACTTCTCTGCACCGAATCTCGTACAATCAGCTATTGAAGCTGAATTTTCTCCACTAATAATAATATTGGAATTCCCTGTAATGGCATTACTGATGTAATTGATGTTATACAGTTTCATCCACTACTAATGATAATATTGGAATTCCCTGTAATGGCATTACTGATGTAAACTGAATGTTATACTGTTGCGTCCCTTCTCATAATAATAATAATCAAATGTCCCAAAATCTGTTTCCATCTTCTTATAATAATTTATGCCTCGCCCTTTTCTGCCTGGCTGGGTTTGTGAACTTTTCTGCGAGGCTTGCCCTGGTCGGTAGTTCGTGTCCTATTCTTCCGGGGATGGCCTGGTTTTTATTGTTACAACGGGATGTTTGCTACTCCCAAACTCAGGCCTTTGTCCCAAGAACTGGCCTGCCATTCCTCAAGTGATCTGATCTGTTTCCCTTGGATATTAATATAATATTAAGCAAACGCGATTCTTTACTTGCTTGCCGTTGGCCACATAGATGATCCAGAAAACTTAAGAGGGAAACTCCAAAATTAGTAATACGGGGATCAGGTCACAGGTGAGACACTTTAGAGGAATTAATGTGGGAATCGTTGGTAACTAGAAGGACGAAAGACAGGGTTTTCACACTATATAAATTGTTTGGTGGAAAGAAGCGTAGAAAGATACGGAGAGGATAAACAAACTTGCAATTGGATAGGTTACCAAATTCCAAATGAATGCGACGCAAATAGAAAGGAAGAAATTGAAACTTTCATTTTTAAACAGACCAAAAAGCGATTCGAACAAGCTACTTGAAACACAATTTGAAGAGTGTATTTTTAAAAAAAAATTAGATAAAAGGCTACATGAGGGTGATCCTGAAACAGGTAACTCCCCTTTAATAGCATAGGAAGGGAACTGAAAAGGGGGGATGCGGAAGGTAGAGCAATGTAGCCAAGGGTTGACTACGGCCCCCGGGATATAGTTTAAGGATGCAGTAAAAACTGAGAAAAACAAACTCAAAAGTAAATAATTTCGTGAAGTGACTGAGACGGAGTATTTTTACTGTTTCATTTAATTTTCCTTAGCTTTATTTACTTTAGTAAATAAAGGATAAATTTCATGACAAAGATATTAATCATTTTTATTACAAACGTATATTTCTTCTACATTTGTTTACATGTTCTATATATCTACCGGGACCTATCCAATCAGTAGAAAATTATGTACAGTTATTTTCAATGTCTTGCAATACGTTAAAGTATGCGAGTTACGTTTTAAGGTCTGCGACGGAGTTTTGTGTGTGTGTGGGGGTGGGGGGGGGGTGCAGCGCTCTCGGACACTGGAAACAAACTCTTCTATAAATTTACGGAAGAAGGGTTTTACAGAAAATGATGTCGAAAAGGATTTTCCTCCGTCAAATTGGAATCTGGACGTGAAATATTAGTAATGACTACTGTACGGAACTAATGTGAGACATATGCGATGGCACTTGTCTACATCCTGCAACTGAAAATTTTCTTATTGACTGCAATTGTTCAAACACCAGCCAATGGGTGCTATTGGAAATTGCAGTCTATAGGCTACTGAATATGAGGGTTAGAAGTTTTGGGCATCTGCGAGGTTACGTGGAGACTGATTTTGAGGCGAAAGGGAAAAAATTGTGAGCCGCTGGAAATACATCATTAAATTGAGAGGCTCTGTTGGGTGCTGGGAGTAGTAGCTTGAGGCCTCAGCAGATGTAGAATTGGAGTTTCTACCATCTTGTGCCCAAGTTGTCCGCCATACATTGATATCATTCGATTCAGTCATTAACAGGAGTCTCCAGTTCGTCAACCCAACGGAGACCGAAGGAGTTTGATTGTAAATGCCACTGAAGTCGCACTTCATAAATTATTCCGTTATGTCTAATAAATTAAATACTTTGTTTTTTAAAAAAAAATTCAATCAACGTGGGCATATCACAAAGTTAATATATTAAATAGTTAGTTAAATAAACCGTACCCCTCATATATTTCTTTCATCACAAGCTTTCCCCAAATATATTATTATTGCGTCTCCCATCTACTTTATCCTACATTTCCTGAAATAAAGTCATAACCTGCCTTTCGCTCGATAAATTATCCCAAAAGTCATATCGCCCTTTATAGACACTTGTTTTTTTCGTATTTTTCATTATATATGAGATGACTGACGTGAGTCTGGTTGGTTTATAGTTACGTTCTTAAGTTTTATATCCCTCTTTAAACATGATTAGGGTCTATCGTCTCTTTAAGGTCATCCGAGAATAAGTAATTAAATATTGGAACATTAAATAACTTCATTGAGTATGGAATAACTCCTAATCCGCTGAATTTTATCATGTGTGTGTGTGTGAACATTGTCTACCCCGCAACATTATTGAATTTTTAATTTTGCTTTTCACCTTTTTCTGTCAAGCCATTAGGTCCTAAACTAAACACAAATGATTACTGCTTTTTTTACAGAAATATTGACTTTTACACTATTGCTTTGTTTCTTAGTATGATCTATTGTGTGTTCTCTTATTTCTTGGTAATTCGCTTATTGTTGATTCTTCGTATATTCAGTTTCCCTTTCATCCTAAAATTTTTCAATATCGTCTTCCGGCACTACATTTTAGTCACTGATATTGTCTTCTAAAATAAAGCAAACCTCACCTACATATATAGAGAATAATTCAATTTATATACATTTTTACTCATATTGAAAAATTGATAATTATCAACAAAAGTTATGAAAGAAAAAAAACGCATTTATTGTATCCACTGATAAAAATAAATGTTTATGTAACAAATATAAAAATATTTAATGCTGAACGTTAATATTCGTCCACGATTTCTACGAAAATAAGTCAATAATCGCAACGTACTGCAGCAAAAATGAGGAGAAGAAAAGTGACGCGAGCAGTATTTTTTCTCAAACTCTCACCATTTTCCTAGAAACTACTCCCTGATCTGAAATGTGTCCTTGGCAGACCATAATAATTCCTTCAGGGAGGTCATCAAAGTTCATCACAGTACCTGACCTGGCTTTCCAAATATAATAGAAATAAAACTGCATAGGTCCACGGGGCCTGACGAGCACGACAGAGGGTTAGAATACTTTCTAATACGGATTATACTTGCAAACCGCTTTTCAAGTGTTTACAAATTCTAAATGTACTAAGTTTATATTGTAGGAATAGGAAATTTATGCATTTTTCATCTCGTTTTAAAATAAAATAGTAAAACAAAAATGCAAAAAAATACACTACTTTTGGGTTATACGATTTTAAAATAAACAAAACACAAATTGCACGGTTCGCTTTTTCTTAGGGTTAATCAGCGTGACGAGATACAATAACTACAATTCATACTGTAGCTTTATATTAATAAAATTTCATTCTGCAAAATTATGCAAATAATTTCTCCTTATTTTTCTGTTTAGAATAAATTCCTTCTACTGGCGAACGTTTTCTTTACATTTCACTTTCCTGAAATAATAAAACAATCTGCTCTGGTTTTTGTATTCACTTCGCGCTTCTTATATCTCCTCGTATTTCCCATATCAAATTCCATGATGACGTTCATCCATCGGCGGCTGCTTACAACTTCTATTATATAAGCTTTCCAAACAGCTATGATAGTAAATTATACATTTTATTTCGCTTAACATTTCGTTAGCTCGCACGATCTGACCATCCTCACTTCATATCCACTCTTTCCACATCTGTTTTTCCCGGACTCGCTCTCTCTTTTTCTGGGCAAAAGCTGTCAATCAATTATATATGGTCAAGTCCGCCTCCGCTTCATGCGCGACCTTGAAACACTTTCCCGCGTCTTAGAATACATTAACGACCAATAAAATTTTCAATAAATAATTTAACTCTTTACAATATAATCTCAAAAGTTTTTAAGTTAGGAAAGCGGAACATAAGTCGGTTTCAACCTAATAATAAATTTCACTAATAAGAGACTAGAAACATCAACTTAGTTCCTGCTAGAGCAGTATTCACAATTGAGGGATAGTTTTAAATAATAAATCTTCGTCAAGACGTACAGAAAATTATTACCTACAACATATAATTAAATATTTATATATGACTTAATTAGTCTCTTTGTCCGTAATTTATAATTTGAATATTAAATTTTACGACGTTTTGTCTTTCATTTGAGACTTCTTTGGCTGGAGGAGTCGTGCAGCAAGGTTCCATGTCAGCTAAATTTTATCTGAAGAAGTCTCAAATGATAGACGAAACGTCATGAAATTTAATATTTAAATTAAAAATTACTGACAAATAGGCTAATTAAATTATTTAAATATCAACAACAGTTTTGCGAGACACCGTAATATTGCTCGTTTTTACTCAGAACAGGATTTTTAATTGCCGACCTCCTCTGGTCTAGTGGCTAGCGTCGCTGTTTCACAACACAGAGGTCCTGGGTTCGAATATTGGTATGGGCTTGAATGCACGTGCCATCATGGTCATACTTCTGGAGAATCGATAAGCTGACCACGTATCACTTGAAATTCGGAATGTGTCATGAAGGATAACGATCCACAGTCGACCCGGTAGACCCAGGCCCTAAATGGGCTGCAGGGCAAAGGAAAAATAAAGCAAGGATATTTTTTTATCGTAGGCCCTAAATGGGCTGCAGGGCAAAGGAAAAATAAAGCCAGAATTTTTTTTTTCGTACTCTAAGGAATTTACATTCAAATTTTGCCTTGTAACATTAATTTTAATACGAGCATTTACTGTATATTGGCAATTTAGTTGAGACTCAAATAAATTGCTCCAGTGGTTCCTTCCTTAAATATTCTACTAATATAAAAAAGGATTCTAACTTTGGGCATCATGTAGCAGAAATTGTCATACATATCTCAATGGGATTTTGGTACCTGCTTACGGTTCCATTCCGAGCTTCAGGTAGATAATATGTGTTTGTTGAGATCCGGCAATAATTCTCAGAAGTCAGGTTCTGGCAGCTGGGTTTCTCGAACAACTTTCCCTGTCAGTGGCACGTAATATCGGTGTTAACATTTCCCGCCGATGAATTACAGTTCACTTACTTGTGAATTTGATCATATTTGCCTGGAGCACATGTAATCATCTCCTTCCCATTAACTCTGCTGACTTTACATGTTTTTAATTTCTCTCCAGATCTCTTACATAAAACTGTAGGTTTTCTCCAACCTTACAGCTGTCCTCTCCAACATCAACAAATTTTTGCAAGATGCTACGACCAACTCATCTCCAAGATGCTATCATCCCTTCAAGATAATATTTTTAAATACTTTTCCAAGAATCTGGTTTCAACTGCTCGAATTCTCCTTTCCAAGATGCTAACATGTTTGTACCATCGACGCCTCTTTCCAAAATCTGACTTTTAAGTGCAATTTTCAACTGCCTCTCCGACGATTCGACTTTCAACTGCTTTACCAACTATCCGAACTCCCCTCTCCAAGATGCTAATATCCATAAACTCCTTGAAGTCTGGTTCACTTCCCAGCTAGACTAATCTCTTCACCACGGACGGACGGGTAAATAGGAAAGTCAAAAACTTTGGGTTTCAATATTTCTGGAGGGTTGAGCAAAGAGTTGATATGAATCAAGGACCTGTTGCCTTATCAATTAAATATTAAAATTTTGTAAGGTAAAGGCTACAATACGATGTATGCAATATTTTATTCGTTTATAATAAATTAAGATAACAGACGGAATATTAAAATTTAGAATTATAGATTATATGAGTGGACTGGCCTTGTTGTGATCGAAAATGCGGGAGGATGGCAATAGGAATAAAATAATAGGAAATGTGATATATTGTAGTGACCTACGCGAATATTCGACTTAAAAATATTTCGATTAAATAGAAGTTGACCCGTTAAATATATTAATTAACTTCTAACGCAATACTCCATAAATAATAAGAGAGTGAACGAAGACTTTCCCGGTGTAGTTTCAGCAGAAATAGTTCACGGGTTTCACCTCGGGTGCAGTTCGTTACGGCAACCACGTGATCTGTCGTCATCTTCGTCGTCAGAATCACAGTAGTCTTCATTAATAAGAGAGCCTGAAACAAATTTTTAAAATTTGTTAAAAAAATAATAAATACTTTTAAACGAAGCTCAGACTTGAAGTCCATAAAGCAGCGATTTTCTACATCCTTATGCTTCAGTTATAATATATTCACTGATAGTAAATCTTTTGGATATATATGTATGTATGTATGTATGTTGTTGTGGCATTCAGTCCTAAGACTGGTTTGATGCAACCCTCTATGCTAACCTATCTTGCGCAAGTTTTTCATTTCCGCATAACTACCACATTCCGCATCCTCCCTAAGCTGCTGAGCGTTTTAATCCTTGGCCTCCCTCTTCTCACTCTTACCCCACACACTTTTCTCTAGTATTAACTTTACAATATCCTCATATCTCAAAACATGGCCTATTAATCTATCCCTTCTCTTGGTCAGCGTCCTGCATATTGTTCGCTCTTCCCCTATTCTGTTTAGAACTTTCTCGTTTGTGATTTTACCACCCATCTGATTTTTAGCATTCGCCTATAGCACAAAATTTGAATGCCTTCTATTCTTTTCCTTTCCACAATTGCTATCGTCTACGTTTCACACCAATATAACGCCATGCTCCATACGAACATTTTTAGAAACGATTTCCTAATGAGCATGCATATATATTAGCCGTAACTAAATTCCTCTTTTCCACGAAAGCTTTGCTTGCTGTGCTATCCTACTCTCTATGGCTACTATACTTCTACCATCCCTATTTATTTCGCTTCCCAAGTAGCAGAATTCCTTAACTTAGATTAAAATATCCCTTACCAATCTGACACCATTTGCTATTCCACTGTTTCCCATACTACACTCCATTATCTTGGTTTTCGTTCTATTATTCCCCATATTGAACACTTTCTGGATTACCCAGTTCATTTAATTTTTTATGGATCTCAAGCCTTCTTCTGACTCCCCTAATACTACAATATCGGCGGCAAAGCGTATGGATTTTATTTCTTCTCATTTCAGTATGATTCCGTTTCCATATTCCGTTTTAAGTTTCTTCATCGCGTGCTCTACATATAAGTTAAAAAGCATGGGCTATTGGCTGCAATCTGGTCTTACTGCTTTCTTGATTTCTGCGTTCTTTTCCTGTTCTTCAATTCTAATTACTGCTGACTGCCTTTTGTAGAGGTTATGTATAAACTTTCGTTCTCGAATTTTTATTCCTGTGTTCTTCAAAATCCTTAATAGTGTGTTCCAGTTCACATTATCAAACGCTTTTTCTAAATCTAAAAATGGCATGAGCGTAGACCGGTTTTTTCTTATCCTCTCTTAAAAATTAGAAGTCAATATTCCTTCTTTTCCCCTACATTATTCCTACATATGTTGATCTGACTACACGTATCCTACGGCAGCGCCTTCGGTCTGGTTTCATTCTGTGCAACTTCTGAAGATCGAGCGCGTTTTTCTGAAAATCGTTCCACTTTTTAAAATATTTCAATACAAATGAAAATTCTGTTTATCATTTTATGTTTTCAATCTGGTGTTGCACGGCAAGTCCCTATTCTGTGACCATTCTCCCAGAGTCCGACCAGGATCCCGTTTTGTGTATACAGCTGCCCTCGTGTCGTTAAAAGCCGGTGGTCAGCTGGCCATAACACATTTTGTGTTTTAAATCAAATTAATATACGTATATAAAAATTATTTCAAAATAGTGTTCATAGATTTTTCTTATAACGAAACAGAAAATAATACTTTTAACTTATCTTCTTTACTTAAAGCGGATAATAATTACAATAAAGTTTAATATTAGTTTGTAATGAGTGTATGTGACAATCGCCATTCGTCCGTCATCTACCTCGGAATAATCTACGTTGTCTATTAACCCACTATAATGTAGCAATCGCCATTTTATTCGGCCACTGAGTGAACGCTCAGTACAAGTAAATACCAAGGCACCAGAGAGGCGAGACATCGAAATACCGAACGTTCCAAAATCACAGTTTGGCAGCTTAAAATCTGGTACCTGAGTCCAGTTTCTTGACCCCGGGAATTTTGAAGGGCGCGTCCTTTTCCATAAATTAGGGAGAGAAACAGTGGGCCAAACTGAATTTTGATTGGAGGCTGAGGGTCAGGTGATCCGCTATGCATCTCTTGGTGGAGTGAATGAACGAGGTGACCTGCAAGAATGGATGGGAGAAATTGTGGCAGTTGGTTATGGAGAGTTGAAGTAGGAAGAATTCTGGACGGTACGTCGTGTTTGATCCACTACACGGTAGTCGGACATGAACATAGGAAGGAGATAGAAGTTGATGCAGTCGGAAATGAAACTTGGAAGTAGGAAGGTGGAGATGAGAGATAGAGTTTGGAGATGAACATCAAAAATTAGGAAGAAGTCGTTTGAGAGTGAGAGAAGTTTGCAATCTAATCTGAGGGCAAACTGAAAAGAAGATAGACGGATGCGAGCAGACGGAGCCCCATCTACATAATCATGGCCCCAGAATTCCTAAAAAGAAGACCAGGTACCGACGGCAGAATTCATCACTGGAAGGAATTACCTGACGAACGCGGTAGCAGCCTGAATGACGATATGGAGGAGGAAGCCGCCGTTTCACAAAAGAAAAGCAGGTGCGTGTCTGTGCCACTGTCTTAAATATGTCATGACTGACGCTCTGTTGCAAAATACCCCAAAAAATGACCCGTATGAGATTGATTATAAGCTGAGGTAGTCGTGAAAATTTTTTTAATTGGCACTGAAGTTTTCTGTATTCTTGTTTTCTTTTGTTTCCTGTTAATTCACTTATTTTTTTTTATCTGACCAAGTAATTTATTTTGTTTTAAATTAAAATCCAACTCCTCCCCCAGTTTATTGTAAGTTAAATCTGTAGTTTAACGCGATTATTTACATGATTAAATATTCTTGACTGCATTGATTAATTCGTTTATGAAACATTGGTCCGAAATATTATGAACATTAAGTTCATACGATTATCCACTGCTGAATTATTTTCCTGTAAAACAGATTGTATCGCGCTGTATTGTTAGTTGGAATCTATCGGTGAAGTGCATCAAGCAAACTGCCTGCACTCAACGAATCGGGAATTCAATCATCCGCGGAACATTATCCATTAACTATTCACAAGGCAGTGAGGCAATGGTTGTCGTTCATAATGGACGCGAGCAATTTCCGGAGAGGCTATCACGAAATGGCTCCTTGGACAGAACATCGCATGTTTAGTTACGACTCTCCGGAAATTTTTCTACGGTTAACATGACAAATACTGCCGCTTTCAAGCCAAATCGCTATATTCTGAAAGTCATAGCTTCATTAAATTCTTATAAGGATTGTAAATTAAAGATAAATAGTTTATAACATAGTTTATGACATAGTAAAGAAAATATTTGATATTAACAATACATATTAATAAAATTCTATGATTGGAATTAGGGAGACTTCGAAAATCATTAAATGTTTCCAGCAAAGTGTAGGGATCGCCGTGTCACCGCTCTCTCCCCAACAGAAACGGAATACGGAAGTAAGCGAGTTTTGCATAATATTTAGTGCGTAACTCGGCTTTGTATTTGCATATGCAGCCAACGCATATTGCTCGAAGTGTATGCGTTGCATCAAGGACATGCTAAATATAAATTTCATAAAGGTGTTTCAGAATAAGATCTAAACGAAGTTTCTAAGCTAGCAGTCCCGCTTGAGAAATGAATGAAAATTGTCATTTTTAGTCAAAGATAGCGCGCTGAGATGAATAAAATACGATTTAGAACTGAGATTAATTCAGTCGATATTTGTAAACTACAGACGAGTACTTAAAAGTCATATGGGTAAATAAAATCACTAAAGAAAAAACCGACATTAAACCATAACATAAGTAGTGAAATATTTGGAAAATTATCTTTTACTAGCGAAATCGGGCTTTAAAATTTAAAAAAATATAAAACTACTGTAAAGAACGAGTCTTAAGAGATAGGAAGTATATATGGTAGTATACAACGGGAGGAGAAAGGTTAAATTAAATGACTAACGAACTTTTTAAAATCTCATAAGACTATACTCATTAACTAAAAACACTAAAACAAACATTTAAGCAACAAACATTTTCTTAGGATCTCAGGGGATATTTAGCCTATCGAGTGTGAAGAAAGCAGATACTGTAAAAATATTTATTTAGTGTTTGAAGAGAATATTATAAAAAAATGAACAAATTTCACGTCCAATTCTTCACTCACCCAACATCTGTATATGGCTGCTAATATAGTATTCTAGGCTCCACCCTAAAATAACATCTACGTCGTCTATAGGAAATTTATGGGAAATTCCTGGAATCTGCTCTCTTGATTCCCTGCTGCTCCTTCAACGTAACTGGACACCAAGTTCAGTTCTGTCTCAGTTTTCCACCGCTGAAAAGATGCAAGGCTGCGCCCCTCCTCGATCACCGTTCCTGCAAAATATAACTTAACGGTTTGCCGTCCTCACATGCTTGGCAAATGACTACGTCTTTCCGGCACTCTTCAGAGGTGAAAGTCCGGACACTCTCCACTACACAACTGAACGTCCTTCTATCACAGCGTTCACTGCCCGTTTTTGAGTCACACCCGTAAAGTACGTCTCGTCTCGACGATCGCCTCCACCGCTCTGAACAAAAGACAACCTCTCTCCGCAATGTTCACCACCGCTCTCTAAAGGTACGTCCTCACACCACCATGTCCCTCGCCCTCACTCCACCATGTCCTCCGCCGATCTGGCTGCTTTCACCTCAAAACCTCATTTCGGCCATCTTGCCGAAACTGGGTCAGGTGACTTGCTCGACCAATTACGGCTAAGAACACTAGCGCATTCACGCGTTGGAAAGTCAAAATTCCTTGTCGAACCTTCCAAAGTCTTTTTGCGCACAGCGCAGAATTCAGGTTCTCAACAAATGATCTTAGTCACGCTATAATGCCGTCTGTAACCCAGACCTTTGCATTACAATCCATACAAACGTCTCATTGTCGCTCACTTCACTTATTCTAACAATTTTTACAAACAATTTAATTAATCCTAGCAGCCTTATTTGAATATTTACACGAAATAACAATGGGTACCCGTTTTTTGTTGTTTTTTTCTCCTTGGCTCTACAGCCTATTGTGGGCCTGGGCCTACCGAGTCGACTGCGTACTGTCATCTTGCTTGACAAATTCCAAGTTTGGAGTGACACGTGGTCAGCGTATCGATCTTCCAAGAGTCTTAATCCTGGTCTTCGCGACGTCCAAGTCCATGACAGGATTCGAACTTGGGACCTATCTGTTGTGAGGCAGCAGCTCTAGCCACTACATCACAGGAGGTCGGCACACGGGTTTTAAACCATACCGACCGTTATATTACCCACGTAAATTAACTCATTTCCCTTGTCATCATTGTATTTTACCGTTTTTCATGTATCTCTTTACCCTTTGTTTTAGCTTATTTCCATACATTTAGAACAAGCTAAAACGATTGCTTCTTCCCCTAGATTAGACATATGTAACTACGCGGAGGCAATATTCAGCCTATTATAATAGATACAGTAAGCTCAATTGTTCAAAGATATGTAAGTCGGTTCGCTAATGAAAGTTTCTAATAAAAACATAGTTTCCAATGCTGCATATTTTTGATGTCCCACAGTACACGTGTTAGTTACACTGTCGAATCTCTAAGGCCTCTGGCACGATAAAAGCGGCGAGCGACGAGCACCGAGAGGCAGGGCGGTGAGCAAGGCAGGCTTTACGATGCAGAACCCTTGATCGGAGCTTCTCTTCTTGAGTGAGAATACGAGCCTTTTACGGCAACGTATTTTAATATTTTATATTATTTGTATGCTCATTAAAGCAAGATTTTAATTAGAGTTTGGATTTATCAATCTATCAGGAATTGCAATCTAAATAGTTAATTTCCTATAAAATATTTTTTCTATCGAAATTATTAAATTTATCGTTATTTTTAACAAAGTTTATTTACTGCGTGATTTGAAGTTAACCCACGTACCTTAATTTTTAAACAAGTCAATAAGTTTGTACTGAGGTTTTTCAAACAAAGGAGAAATATGTATATAAAAATTTTTGCCTGGTAATTGATATGTGAATTAACAATTTCATATTTAATCTTAGTCAACCTAATTTTAATTTTATTGTAAATGAAATGCAAAGGATAACAATTTAGAATGAGAATATTTACAATTCTTTCCAGATTAAATTTACGATAGTGTTGATGAGATAATTTAACTGCCTTACTACTAGATTGTATCATTGCACTTAATCAATGAATATATTGTATTTATTAATACATATTTTATTATTTCAACATTGAGACTTGTATTTATTATATTTAACAATTACGGCGAAATTACTTTTCCAAAATTAATTTTAATGAGTATACATATATATGTATATATCTTAAAAATTATATTTCATGATTGTAATAAGAATTAAAGCGCATTTTTGTTGCGGCAATTCCTAATGGCAACGCCTATATGAATTGTGTTGTTGTATTTTACTTAGGTAATTTTGTATAGCGGAATGACGTGCGTAATTGGATCAGATGCAAGTAGTAGGGGTTTTTATCAAAACTTCCTGCATTCCATTTCCAGGCAAGTGTGGTGATTCTTGACCCTTACAGTCGGGTAAAGCAAAAATAATTTAGTTTTTGTTATTTACGTATACAGGACGGAAGACGAGAATGGCTTGGTGGGGCCGAGTAGGCGGGAAAACGTCACCGTCTGCAACATTGTTGGCTGCAACATTGTTGATGGCTTGGAGTAGAGATTGGACAGTTGTTGCAGAGAGGCTGCCGGAGAGAGACGCTAGGGAGAGACGAAGCAGTGGCAGAACAAGGCGACATGTATAAAATTTAGTTTCTGCACATTTAAGAAAGGAGATTCATTTTGTGGGAGTACAGAAAATAAAAAGATAACATTTGATCTGAAGGAGAGGCGCTAGAGAATCTTAATATGAAGAAGACGTGACCCAGCAAAGGAACAACCGGCATACGAACAAAAACGAAGAACGACGTCATCAGGCGTTAACATCTGGTAACGGCATTTTACCCAGTTTTTTTTCCACACAAACCATTCTCGTCTGATTCGCGAATTTAATTTTCAACTATATCGTTCGTCACCCGCGTTCCCGGGAGCAGCCATTTAAGAAGCTGCGTAGAGTATTATTTTTTCTATTACCGACTGAGCTAATGATTAAATTGATATCGTAAATTTATATGTTTTCCACTATAACTTAATTTGAGTTATATTTCTATTCAAATTAAATACATTATTACTATAATTATTGTTCGTTTGATTGTACAACAATATTTTTGATGGTGTAACCAAAGAACACCACATAAGTGACAATATTGCAGATAGAAAATCAGAGTCGGTAGTTAAAATTATTAGCTATATATTCTTTTGTCTTCGGTGAAGAAATAATTCCCGAGAACTGTCTTTCCCCGCCTGATCAAGCCCTATTAAACCCTACGTTCTCTCCTTAGATCAATTTACTTCACCAAGATGTTTTTTTTTCTACTATTTGTTATTTGTGTGCCGTTATTATATGCTAAAAGCAGTAAATATAAATCAAAATTAGTTCCTAGGCTTTTTATAATCTTGGGGTGATTTATAATCCAATTGTTATTTCCGTTCAAGGTCACTTCACAAAATAAAATAATATTTTAATTAAATGTAAATTTACGCATTATTTTATAACTTCAAGGCGAAGATAGGCCTAATTATGGTAAGGATACCCACTGATCCAATGGGTCCAGTCGATAATTCTCACCATGTGCCCAAGGTCTTCCTACCTCAGTACAAACACCTAAAATAGATGAAGCTGCTTCGGCACGTGTATTCTTTGAAAGACCAGAGAGAGTACGAGGCATTCCCAATAAACTCAGATGAGCCCCCATGTCAATCTGTAGAGAAACGGCCGCGAGAGAAAGCTCAATCAGGTCAGACCCTTTTATTTGGTTAATAGACTGCTTGAGGGTGATCCTGAAATAGGCAACTCCTCTTTAATAACGTCAGATGAGAATTTAAAATGGGGGAGGAGTGTGAAAGGTAGAGCAAGGAAGCCAACGGTTGAGAAGGACACCCGGGTTATAGTTTATGGTGATTCACCTAAAGAGATGCAGGGAAACCCCTAGATTATCTGCATCAAGTATACATTGGGTAGTATTCTCACGCCCTTCCGAATGACGGGAGACGATTTTGCTGCGGGGTCACAGCATTCCCTTCTCCGTGTCACCACCAGTTTTAGGAGGCAGTTGGTCGAATGATCCAATGGGATCAGCGGACAACTCTTGCCTTATGCCCAAGGTCTTCAACCCCAGTTCATAAACCTCCCAAAATAGGTCAAGATGTTTTGGTATGTGAGAACTTTGATTAAAAAAACAGAGAGAGTACGAGGCATTCCCTACATAATCAGGTGGAGCCCCGCAGTCACTCTGGGGGGAAATGCCTGCGAGAGATACTCCAGGCTACATGAGGGCGATCCTTTTTACAGACAAATAAACCCTAGAAAACCTGCATCATTTAATACTTCGCTGCGAGAGAAATAGGAATTACGTAGCCTCATTTACGAGTTATAGAGAGAAAATATGGGTAGTGAATCTGAGTATCGGCATAGCGTATCCTCATTTTGGAGTTCTTCCGAGAAACGATACAGGGAAGTTCAGAGCCTGTATCGGACCAGACCACGAGGTTGAATGTGAGATTCAGCAGGAAGCCGAGGTTTGACTTCCAGAATCGTCTAGAACGGGGAAAGCTCTGCTGAATTCACCATCAAGGCTCAGGGCAGACACCAACGCCTTTTTCCTGGTTCCATTAGATACTACAACACACTAAAATAAGCTGTATCATGTAAATATATATCCCGAGTGTGACTTTCATTTACCGGAATTTACGTATTTTTCGTGAACGTGTAAACGGAACCTTTTGTCTGTGATTCGCAGTGATTTCCAAGTATTTCAAATTATTTTTCATGTTTTGCGTTTACTAATTTAATAGGAACATTTCCTACGTAAGAACTTACATCATACTAATAATCTAACATTACTTGCCAACCAATAACCTTGCAAGAACTATATTCATTCGAGGCACGTTGACTGTATCTTTTGTTGTTTCACCTTATATTCATATCAGAATTTTGTTGCATGTAATTTTTATCCAAATATTAATTTAATTTTGCTATTCTTTTAACATTTGTGTTGTTTTTATTTAATAATTATAGAATTTAGGTTAAGTAATTATTTGTTTAAGGTCGGGAAATCCCGCAATTGGCGTATCTTTTCTTCCACAGGATTGAATCGACTAACAGTTGTTCGAGGAAGCCAAGCACAAACTCTCTTCTCCGCATTGCAGACGCATACATTGGAATTGTAAATATCATATTAAATCCAATATAATTATTCAATCAGTATAATCACAAATATTTTTTTGCACTGTATAATTTATTTTATTTTCACTTATTATTTCGTAAATAACTTGACGCCGTCACAGTATTTTGTTTTTTCCTGGTGTTGCGTCTCAAACCATAGATGGCAACCGTATTGTTAATTCAAACTCCTTATATTTGGAACATAATAATCCAACTTATTATTTATGTATAATTATTGTTATTATTTAACCTGAAAAAATCCTGGCAACGTCCCTTTGTTCTCGCTCTATCCATCCATCTCCACTCAGTAACGTGACTACAAGGTAAAGAATCCGCAACCGGACCTAGGGAAGTGAAATTTTCAATATATGTGTGTGTGTAATCAATATTTAAGATCAATCAGTTTGCATAATATTGTAGAAACTTTCAGATTTCCTTTTAATTTGCCCCATTTTCAAGAGTCTAATGTGAAACTAATACTGAAGACAGCCTTCAATTCTCTCTCTCTCTCTCTCTCTCTCTCTCTCTCTCTATATATATATATATATATATATATATGATTTTTTATGTGTGCAGTAGAAAGAACATAGGAGCGCCTGTGGGAGTTTCTCTCGCAGGCATTTCCCCCCAGGGTGACTGCGAGATTCATCTGATTATTCCTCGTACTCTCTCTGGTTTTCTTATATCAAAGTTCTCAAATGCCGAGACACCATCTATTTAAGGAGATACATGCTCTGGGGTCGAAGACCTTGGGCATAAGGCAAGAGATGCATTGGATCAGTCGGCCAACTGCCTCCTAAAAATTTCGAAGGGAATGCTGCGACCGCACAGCAAACTCGTCTCCCGACATTCGTAAGGTCGTGAGAACAGTACCCAATGCCCGACCTACTTGATGCAGGTTTTCTAGGGTTTTTCCTGTATCTCTGTAGATGAAACATCGGGTAGGATACTAACCCACAGCCCGGGGGCGCCAGTCAACACTTGGCTCCCTTCCTCTACCTTCCGCATCACCCCTTTTCAATCCCCTTCCTATGCTATTGAAGGGGAGTTGTCTGTTTCAGGTAACGAAGGTAACGAAATGAATCAAATCTGTTTAAGAGTTCGCAGACATGTTGAAATTACCCGGTGATAAATTAACATGTACTTCCGCTGCGTTACAACACATAATATATAAGTCTTAAAACTAGAACTCAGTTATTTAGGTCATGTAATCAATACTCAAGGCGTTAAACCAGATCCAATGTAACTGATTTTCCAAAACCAAAAACAATTAAAGCTGTTTGACCTTTTCTCGGTCTCGTCACATAGTACCGTAGATATATGGAAAATTTCAGTTCATTAACCAAAACATTAACCAATCTCATGAAAAAGGATGTAGGTTTTTCAAGGACTCAAGTACAAGATCGTTTGAAATTCTAAAACACAGTTTAACACAAGCCCATGTTCTAAAATACCCTCATTTTACTTAACCCTTTATTTTGACTGTAGATGCTAGTAAATGCTCATTGGGAATACTTTTACACGGCGATAGAGGTAATTGATAAGCCAATAGCATTTGAAAGTAGAGCTCTTAATAAAGCTGAGGTTAAATATAGTACAGTGGAGACAGAAGTACTGCTAATAGTTTCGGGATGTAAACATTTTTGACCTTACTTATTAGGTAGAAAGTTTACAGTTGTCACTGATCACAAGGATATGATGGTTGTTTAAAGTTATATGGGGCAAAGGGGAAAATATATGGGAGTAATTATTGGAAGAATATGACTATGAAATTATGTACAAGACAGGAAAAAGAAACATTGATTGTTTAAGTCGGTATCCGGCCGAATGTTTGTCGGCATTGTCTGACCTCCGCGGCGCTCAACGGGCACCGTGGACATCCGAAGCCGCTGCCACATTCGAGAGCTGCAAGGCCTCGTTCACCGACGCCACCCTGTTGGCACATCCAATTCCTACGGCTAAACCCGGGCTGTTCACCGACGCATCGCAACGGGCCGACGAAGCATGGCACTACCGGTCTTCTTCTCAAAGTTGCAGTGGCTAGCGTACTACAAAGATCTACCTGGTGCTCCGACACTTTCGCAACGCAATCAAAGAAGAACACATTGTGGTCTTCACAAACCATAAGCCGACCTGCTTCGCGTTCCTCCAGCAGAACCAGAAGCTCCCGCCGATGCTGAGGGATCACCTGACCTACACCGGCGAATTCACCACTGACACTCGACACATCAGTGGGGCCGATTACTTCGTCGGGGACGCCATATGCCGGGGCGACGTCCTTACCACGACCGCGAACCCGGTTGACATCATGGTCGGATCGCCCTATTCAGCTGCCCAGGGATCAAGGTGGGCAATTCGAATCGTGACTGTTCGGGGCGCTGGGTGCATTCGCGGGATGGCAGAGATCCCGGACGACGCCGTACCACCCACAGGCGAACGGCCTAGTGAAAATATTCCACTCGTAGATGAAGACATCACTAATGCGCCACACCGAAACATCGTAGCTGGAGGTGCTTCCCATCGTCGTGCTGGGAATACACACGCCTTCAAGGAGGACTTGCGGGCATCGGCAGTAGAGCTCTTTTTTCGTGATACACTTCGGTTGCATGGAGAATTTTTCGACCCAGGCCCAGTGCCGCCTGTCGGAGTCGACCCAACTTCACTTGTCGACCGGGTTCTCCAAGAAACTCAACACATCAGGCCCCAATCCATGACACAGCACTCGCGTCCCAGCGTCTTCGTTCACAGTGAACTGGCATCCTGCACCCGTGCCTTCCTTCGCGGCCGCTTCTCCACCCATCTTACACCGGGTCCCACCAGAACATCAGCATGGACGAGAAGATCTGCGTCCTGCGGGTGCGAGGGAACGTTGTTCGGGTTTCACTGGACACGGTGAAAGCTCCCTTTACATCAGAAACGACGGACGCACCGTCTCGTCCTACTCCCCTCGTCAAGCAACAGCAGTCGGCATTCCAGGAAGTTCCAACGCTGCCATCCAGGACCGGCCGACAACCCATGACACCTACGGAAAGTCGAGCAGGCCGCCGGACATTCAGGTACTCGCCATCCGCGCAGTGCCACCGTTCTTCACCCACGACACAAGCCGCAGCCCGGACCCTCAGCGAACACTGGGCAACACGGCTTTTCGCAGACATTTAGTGTTAGTGTTCTGCGTGTTCACGTTCCATAAAGTCGCATACAGCACTAAAGTTTCTCTATTAGCGTGTATAGTGTAAATATTTTTCAGTGAGCATCCAAAAACAGTATTTGAACAACTGAAATGTACTTTTTATTTCGTAACTTTCATAAATTTCGTGCAGTATGTATTGTAACATCCACTATTTAAGAAAATATATTGATGGATGAGCAAGATAAATGATGAAATGCTTCTATAAAATTATAATAACAATTTATTAAAATTTTCTATACTACACCGTCTTTCTCAACAGGGGATTTGGGCCTTTTAGAAAGGACAATCCAGTGGCGTACTGTTTATGAAAACCCGGTGGTGAAATGTGTATATGACCGAAAACAAAAACAAAAATCAGGAATGTTTCTTTCCATTCGCGTTTTGCGTCTGGAGTCAGCAGGGTGACTCCCAGGATCCCAATACTAACCAGGCGGCTACTATCTTACTATTTAGCGAATTACACTGCCAAGTGTAACAGAATAGTATCCTGGTACCTGGACTGGATTGCGATATTTAATTGCCTTCTATTTAAAGAAAATTAGCATAAGTATATTTCAGCGTCTTGCTGTTGCTGTCACCTCTCTAGCAGTCCTTCCACATCTGGCGTTCTGCATCAGGTCGAGGGACCTCTCAGCCCCACACATTATTGCGTGCCCTGCCGTGTTGCAAGATCACTGTAGCCACCCAGAAAAAGTCGCTTTAAACAGCTCTCCATAAGTATTTTAATGTACTTGAAACTGCACGTTACAATATATATAAATACATACATACATACATATATATATATATATATATAGCGTCATTTATTGTTGGAGATTTTAAGCACGTATAAAGATAAACCTTCACATAGAATTTATATATATATATATATATATATATTAAGATCATTATCGAAATGAAATATGCACTAATATTTAAGTTAAATTGCCTTTTTTTAAACTCTCAAATTTTCATTGAAATCCGTTGAGCCATTTCGGAACCTATTCGAGACAAACATACGAACAGACAGATAGACAGCACTTCAATTTTATTTATTGGTACAGATTAATGAACACTATTCTATGGTTGATGTTAAGTAGTATTATATTTCTCCTGTTGTTATATGAAATGTTAAATCTGCTTATTTTATATCTAGGATAAGTTTGACCCAACGAATTTCTGGAAAGACACTTTTTAACGTCGATGCTATTTTCATAAGTCACTAGACAATGTTGGAATTAATTATAAGAAATACACTGTATCTGTACCAAGTACTCCCCAAGCACTAATTTAAATTGAAAGTAATATTAAGAATTTAGGATAATAATGTTGGACTTTTTAGATGATAAGAAAGTTCGTACCTTCAGTTGTGAAATATTTTCAGCGTCGGTGTGTTATGAAGTACAGGAATTTAGAAGGTTAAGAAGATATATTATGGATATACGTAGGACAGGAATTTAGAAGGTTAAGAACATATATTATGGATATATTCCTGTCCTACATAACACATCGACCCCGAAAAAAATTTCACAACTTAAGGTATGAACTTTCTTATCATCCAAAATATCCAACATTATAATCTTTCTATGAGATATTTTCAAGTCATATATATTATATTTGTTTGTATTAATATGTATTGTTAAGTTTTTCTGAAATAAACTTATGGCTGATATCATATGTGACACATCGGCCCTCTATCAGTCTAGGGCGTAATTCCCCCATGGAGATCTATTTGATGCCTGACAAGTGTTAGCTCGTCTCAGAGGCCCATCGAATTACAATTCTATAGTTCGGTGACCGAATTTTTCGGTGCACAGCAAGGCACACTGTCCACGCTGTCCGTCAGAAATACAATATGTGATTGGATATCAGCTGCCTCCCACTCTGAAGAAGCCATGGATCTTGGTGGGGGAGAGGGGGGGGAACAAAAACCTCATACCAAGAACCACGGAAGACAGGGCTGGATATACCAACCAACTGTTTCAGCCCCGGGCTAGACTGTATATAACTCGATATTTCTGTAAATATGTGACTTCACTTTATAATTTTTTTATTTTATTTCTTGTTGTCTTACTCTTGGACTTAGGCCACAGTGTCCTGTTAGCGATCCCATCCTCACTAGAAGTTTCCTTAAAGATCTTCCGTACCAACACGTATCCGTTTAATAAAATTAATATTTTTCTTCGTCACCTTTTCCGATTTTCCCTTAATGGGTCCAATAAACGTTTTTATTGGTTCCAAGATTTAAAAACGATGTCTTTCAGTTTTTTGAAGGTACGGACGCGGGAATTATAGCTGATGGACTACGGGACACTAAATTCTAGTTCTTTCAACATCCGGCTCAGGTTGTAGCCACGATACCAGTGTCATTGTGAATGTTTTTCTCAGAAATTGAATCACCTCAGAACTTCTTTCAGTCTTAACGGATACAATATGATCCAGATTAAGAAGGCATTTACTCTAGGGAGGAAAACCATTAAACGACTGATCTGGATGGGACTTTGACGAACGGCAACTTCCTTCTCTTTGCCTGTAGTACCTTCAACAAAATTGGCCGGATCCTTAGCGAATACTAGATCTAGACAGTATTCCTTCCACAGACCAAGATCAGAGAATGCTTGTTTCTGTGAACGACGACGATGTGACAAAACATGCCTTGTACATATGGTTTAAACTATACATGACCGATGCACTGAGCACGCCAGGCACGAGGCACGACTGCGGCAACCTGACAAGTCTGCCATTGCGGAACACGCTTTATAAACCAGACATACAATCAATTTTTGGAAGATAAAAATCCTGAAATACGTTAGACGTTACTGGGGTTGAGTTCTCCAATAAACCCGGAAGATTATAACGAAAGGTAATACTAAAACAATGCACGGTGTTTCAATTAAGCAGTCCTTGGAACCCGGCGCTACGCCTTCTTTGCCGTTGGAGTCGACCCGCTACTCCCTGATTCACCCACGCCAGTGAGCGGCTGACCTGATAAGCCCAGAGGGCCTACACTAGATTGGCCATCAACCTCCACGCAGGCGATATATATTACCACTTTCGAAACTCCCTACTTCGCCAGAAGATGAAGACGACGCAACGCCACTTATTAATAATTGTTTAATTCGGGCCGAGAAAGATTTCTCAAGACAGAATGCAGTAACTAGACCGAGAGAATATCCCATCAATAAAATATCAAACCCACTTAATTCCTGTGTATATTTAAAATATAGCGTAGAAATGACAATAAATACGTAATTCAGGAAAAAAGAATTTTAAAATGTAAATTGAAGTTTGATATGGTGTAAACAAAACAGTGCGGTCTAATTTATCTTTCAATACCAGAAATGTGTATTACTTATTTTCTTTCTGTTTGCATCAGTGCTTTCAAAAATGATTCTGGTGGTCTTATTATTTTTAATAACTTTTGGTTTCAAGTTTTATTAATTTCTGTTCAAATATTTTTGTCTTAGTAATTGCTTTTTAGGTCCCGTAGAGTTACATCTCCACATGAACTGTGTATTTTTCTTCTAAATGCTTATATTTTGTAGACGACTCTAGTATGAGGGCAATACTAAACTTTCAGCACGGCCACCATGGCTTCAGGTTCCCATGATGCTGCACCATAGACAGTAATGTGTCCATTAATGCAGTCATTGACGAACCTGGACGTAGGAATGGTGTCACGTCGCTTTTTAAGATAAATCCCGGTTCGGTGTACCGCGTCATGATGGTCGCATCCATGTCTTTGGATACATCACGGAGAACACAAAATACAAGCTTGTACTCAGTAACGTTATACTGGCTCACATCTGTAATGACAGAAGGAGACGCAATTAAATACACGATTAGATTACCTTTTGTTCGTACTTTCGGCATTATGATATACAACAGCGAAAATTCCAATAATGTACGGCCCTTTCCTGCGCCTTATCTACAAGGCCTCTGTAACGCTACGTGTCAGAATACAATGTACAATCGCTAGTTCCCTGTATTGTCGTGACCTTCCTTGACACACAACAAGCTCGACCATTTCCCTGGCCAGTAAGTTCTCTTTATCTGTTACCAATTGAAAACATCAGATCAGTGGTTGCTGAGCGAATAACACGCCACCACTCTCCAGTTGTTACGGTCGAAGAGTTGTGGCATGGTGTTGCACCCATATATTCCACATAATATCTGTTCAATAACATGCGCAGGTTCATAAATGATGTATTGCTGTTTTTGTTTATTAAAAAATTTACAATCTGTTCATTTTGAACATTAAGCAAATTAGATAAATGAAATTACACTGAGGATAATAACTGAGGACCTAATCAAGACTGAGGATAAGTCCAGTGGCCAGGCTCCGAATTAAATAAAATGATAAATTAATGCAATGAAATTATACTGCACAGATCTGTTGGCCGCTGCGTCATGCTGACCCCTTTGTTATGGTGTCCTTGGAGATTTTGACGATAACTAGTTCTTTCTGCAAACAGGAATATGAAACACCTTATGACATTGTATGGGGATGTGATTCTTTCTATGACACCTATCGGGACTACTGAAAACTGGAACCTTCAAAAATTTTAGGATGTGAGGAAATTTACCAATAATTTATATTAGCCTTGAAACAATTTGAATTTTAAAAAGAAATAATCGAAAATATAAACCAGACAACAACCAGATTTTATTCAAATTAACTGAAGGATTTTTAGGGCGGTGAAAATCCCCCACTATCCTGCATATATAATGAACAGGATGCCTACAATGGACGCATGCGCTAGGGGACGAGGGGTGGCAACCCTCATAACCCCTCTGGGTAACCAGCAGTAAGGGTTTATTCCTTCAGAGCAATTTTCCCCTGGTAAGCTATATTTAGCATATACAGGGTCATACAGATTAAAACGGAGCCAAAAATAATAGATAACTAGTGCAGAGTCTGTGTATTTCATCTTCTATAGTAGGCTAGATCTTTATAAATTGTTTTGTTGCTCACGAAGCAGGGTGCTTTTAAAATGATACGAAGGATTTTTGACTGAAAACTTTGAATAATTTTTGAATTCGAAGGCTTGGTGCACCCCCATAGTTGGATACCATATGGATTTAAGAATGCATTTATATATGAGTATTTTGTTTTCTGTTTTCAATTTGGCATTTATGCAACGTAGTTAATGCATTTGTCGAAGATTATTTTTGATATGATCCCATTTGGATAGTGAATGCGTTTTACATGTAAGTTTAGAGTCTAATAGTAAACCAGGGTATTTGACTTCATTGGTGATAGGTAAAGGTGTATTAGTTACTGAGGTATTTGGACAGTTTGCTTTCCTGGTGTTAAAATTTACTTTTACTGATTTATTAGGATTTACGTTCATACGTCAAAAGTTTAGCCACTCTTCGAGGTTATTTAAATGATTTTATAGGACAGCAGCAGTTGTAAGAGGGTCATTATCTGCTGATATAAATGCTGTGTCATTAGCGTAGGTTGCGAGAATTGTGGTATCTGTTTCAGGTATGGCCGCTGTAAATATAAGGTATAAAACTGGTCTCAGGACACTACCCTGTGGTACTCCAGATGCAATTGGATGAATTTTGGAAATATCGTTGTTACACTTAGTTTTAAAAAACCGATCAGTTAGATAGTATTTTAAGATGAGGTAATAATCAGTGGGAATGGTAAGTTTAAGTTTGTTATAATAAACTGGCGTGCCCCACCCGGTCAAATGCTTGTGCAATAACTAAGAAAGCTACATCAGAAATTTGTTTATCTTCTAAGTCCTTTCTTATTTCATTCAAAATTCTATGGCACTGATGTATTTTAAATTGATGTATCAGTAGTATCTCATCCAGGTTGATATCAACCTCCAGCCTTTTGGATACCTGTGGTAGTAGGCTTATGGAGCGATTTGACGGAGAGTTTCGCGGTTTACCGGTTTTAGGTATCAGTATTATTTGTGCTAATTTTTAAGATTTTGGGAAGTAGGTTACTCTTAACATGCTATTATAAAGGGTGGTTAATAATGTTATTGCTTATCCTGGTGACTGATTAAGGATTTGTCAAAGGTCAAACCCAGGAGATTTATGGATATTCTTGTTGAACTTCTGATGACGAGAATCGTTTGATAGGAAGAGTCATTGGGCAAAGTGCATCCAGAAACGTGTACAAGTTTACCTCATTAACGTTAGGGTTGGGTTCTGGAGAGCTGAAGGTTTTCAGTCTTGTTTTCTTAACGGCGGTACATGGTTTATATGTTTTTTAATTTTTTTGATAGTTTTCCATACAGAGTGATCGACCTTTGAAAGAGTGGCTATATATCTTTCAAATGTAGAATTCAGTAGAGCCTGTTGAGTTGATTTTAACAGTCTTGTTATCCTGTTGTAAGTAGTTTTATCGACAGGACTCCCGAGTTCTTTGCCATATGCACCTTGCACGTCTTTTCTTTGTAAATATTGCTTCTTAGTACTGATTTCTCAGGATCTATACCTCAAAATGCTTTGAATACGTAGTGACTTATTTATACAACAATATGGTATGTGATATACAAATTCTATCATTAAAATTATTTCATGGTTTAGCAATTTTAATTGTTAAGAGAACCTAAATTTTTTTTCATGTCTGCTTAAAGTGAGCTATTTAATAATTATGTAATAAATCGCAATGTAGCACTATCTGAGCACATTTTATTCTACCCTACAAAAATGTGGGGCCCTGCCACAACACCACTGTAACGCCAAACAATGAGAACAGAGGTGTTAAATGACGTAGCGATAATTACACTTGGATGTTCAGCGGCCCAGGAAACACAATTTTGTCTGTCCACTCAGCGTTAGATTGAATATTGTTCCATTAGTTCATAGAATTCTTTGCGAAAAGTCAGAAACGGATTTAAATCAAATAAGAAATCATACATAATAGCAATTCGAAATTGATATAGTGCAACTGTATCCGTTTACATTTATGAAGCAAAATATATTCGAGAAAACTTTTCCTTTACCAATACACGTTTCCGTTACAAACATATTGCCCAGAGATTTTATCTTCATGAATATTGTTAACAATGGCAATTCATCATCCAGTAATGCGGCTTTTCTAAATTTGTTACATATATTTTTAACAATATATATCGGCGACCGGGCGGCGTATTTTCCACAAGTGCAACCAGGGATATAATTGGAGGAGATCCATCCCTGCCACCTTGGTGATAGATGTCGCAGAAGTGAGGACGAGGTTTTAAAGAGGCAGACGGAGACATTTTGGTATAAGATTAGTGGTAAAGAATGAATTAGACATATTTGTCGGAGATTGGCTGTAGAGAATGGAATGAAAATATTGTTGGAGAGATGTTAAGATTGTGGAGATTAATTGGTGACAGATTGGTGGTCGAGAGCGTTTGAGATAAGAATTGGCCAGATGGTGATCAGCAGCTTTGATCTGGAAGGAGGACGAACCCGGAAGAAGTGGAAAGCCGATTAGGTTAACTACTGCCTATGAAAATTTTTGTAATTTTCTGTTTGCTGCCAGGTCTGAGTGGATTAGTTCTGTTCTATGAGAAGGCCCATAAAGTGCTACCCTGAGATGAGTTTGAAAATTGTTAGTGTTTAAGAATTTAATATAAATGACTTTTGTAAATATATATGTAATAGTTTTTATTGAAAATAACTGCCGGTGCAAATATTGAAGCATTAAAAATTTGTAATTATTATTGAAAATATGTTTGTATTTATTAGAGTAAATTGTTTATTGATATTATCATAAAATCATAACATTTTTTAATTATTAAAATTAGTATTACCCCATATACTCAATTATAAGATAAATAAAATCATATTAAATGTTTTCCTTTGTTTCATAACATTGTTAAACATATATTGACGACATTTTGAACTCTCATAAAAATGTATTGTTATTATTGATGATACTTGTTTTTTGTAATAATATAAATTCTAAGGTCCAACTTTTTCAGTTGTAACTTACAGGGAAATAACTGGGGAAGAAGACGCAGCTGCTCTCCAAACTGACTTAGATACTCTAAGTACATTGGCTACGCGAAATAAACTCTAAATCAACAATAGTAAAATTAAGGCGATTAGTATTCACTAAACTGCGCGTTCATTATGCCTTGATATACAAAATAGATAAGGAAACAATGTTCGAGGAGACAACCTCCAAATACCTAGGCATTTATTTCACCAGTAAGCTGGGGGGGAGGTAAACTATGCTACAAGGAAAGCGTGGAACACCTTGCACTTAGTCATGAGAACACTGAAGAAGGGGAATGCGAAATCTAAAGAGATGGCATATTTTTCATTAGTACACCCACTTATGGAATATGGTGCAGCATGCTGGGATCCGTACAGGATAAGTCAAATAGAATCCTTAGAAAGAGTGCAAAGAAGGGCCGCAAAATTCGTACAAATAGGACCTGGGCACGGGAACGAAGAGGTAAGGCGACTAGGGTGGGATACGCTACAGATAAGAAGAGAAAGAGCTAGGATACACATTTTCTACAGAGCCTTTGCAGGTCAAAAGCCTTGGCAGGGAATCTGAGATAGAATGAAAGAATCGACTCAGAACGGGAGCGGAGGAGTGATCACTTGTTTAAATTACGAGCAAGGCACCAAAAAGCAGACGTTGGAAAGTACTCATTCCTAAATAGGACAATTAATGACTGGAATAATCTGCTTCCAGAAGTGTTTGGGGAAAAAAATTAGACTTAATCTAAGTTTAGTGTAGTGTCGTGCAGTGTAGTGAAGTGATAAGTGCTCCGAAATCTCTAAAGGTATACTACAGTGAAATACATTTCCAGTTTTTTTTTTATTTCAGGCAAAAACAATTTATTACTTTTTAAAAACTTATCTTTTAATAATATGATTCTACATTTATTAATTAGGTGTATTTATGATTTATACTGAATATAATGATATATTTAATTATAAGTTAAATATGGTCCTTACGACCAGATTATTAATTATTATTTAAATTCTATGTTTCTGCCACCGGGCATCTGCCCATTTGTAGATTTAATACATAAATACATACATTTATAACTAGTACAACACAATGCACGCGGAATGAGAAAACTTATATTAATTCTATTTATAGATTTTTTATTGATAATAACTAGATTCAATAACAGATCCTTTTAACAATGATTTTCTTTTGTTGATACATTAATTTTTTTAAATACATATAAATGTATGTATGTATGCAATAATAAAAAATATGTATATTTAAAATTGGTTTTATCATGTAAGATATTTTAGTGCTTTATATTCACATTGTGCAAAAGTAATCTGTTTTACTATATTCTTTTATTACTTATATTATTTTCGTGGGAAGACTGAAGAAAAGCATTCTTAATTACCTTGTCTCCTCATCCTTCTAATGAAGGTTGGGAACCAAAACCGTCCTGCATATATTCCATTCTTCCTGCCTTCCTCCTTTTATGCATTTTGTTTGTCGAATAAACACCATTTTTCCGGTTACGACCCACGTTTCCAGATCTCCATGAAGCGGTGGTCGAGTAGTTGTAGGTTCAAAATTATACTGAATTTTATCCTCTAATTACTTTTTACTTTATTTTTATTGCCACTGTATGCAAATGTTAATTCTTTATTAGCAGAGTTATGCCATTTGTTAAAGATAATTATTTAATTAATCTTCCTATTGCTATAATTCATATTTTATTTTATGTTACGATGTCTAAATTTGGTCTTTATACTCATTCGGTTCCAGGGTTTGAGAGTCCGGTCCGTTGATGAGTAGATTGAGGCTAATAATGCTGTAATTTACACATAATTGTTTATTATATATGCCATAACTTTAAAGTACTGTATTTTAGAGTCTATTTTTTAGAGTCCTGTATTTTGTTAGTTCTATAGCGGATATCTGATTTCTGTTGGAATTTCTTCCATGCCTGGTGAATTGTTCAAGGCTTGCTTCACTTCAGATGCAGATAATGGTTCACTGTTTATTACATTCATTACCATATTATTCCATCAGATAGTCTTAAATTTTCTTTCTGCTTCTGTTTGCATCAAGAGGGGTTTGAAGTATTCCTCCCGTCTATCATGGATGTCTTCTTTGTTCCCTAAAGCTGTCCTTTGTTCTTACACATATTTGTTTTTGCTTTAAATAAATTCTTCACTTCCTTAATTTCTTTATACGCTAGTTGTTATTTTATTATTTAGGAACTTTCTTTTCTTTTTTCAGGAATAAACCTTACTTCTATGTTCCGCTTTTCAATCTCATGTTTCTTCACCTTTGTTGGTCTCTCTACATATATTGTATATGCCTTATCTCTTTTTTTCTTTCAGCTATTAAGCACTCCTCTTCGAACCATTCTTTTACATTCCTTTCAGGCACTAGCTCCAGTGTGTCCATTGCCTCTGCCTTAATGCTTTCTTTCAGTCCGTTCTATTTTTCTTCTACCGTTTTGCGTTTTTTGCCAATACTTCTGCCATCCTCTTTTCGTATATTTCTGCTACTTTCTGACACCTTACATTCGAAAATTTAGAGACGCCTTTACTGAGAAATTATCAGAGCCACAGCTGGTTTCTCTATAACATGACGTTAGATGATCATCATCTATCCATCGCTATATGGTTGCATGTCTTCTCAAATGGATGTATCTTCGTATAGAATACATGTTCAGATAACTTTAAAGTTTCTGATGTTGGTCAGGTCAATCAGTTTCTGTCCAATGTCATTGGTCTTACTTTGTAGACTGTGCTTCCAATTGCACTTTGGTATGTCTCCTCTTTCCCTATTAGCGCATTCAGATCTCCTCTAACCATCAATGTGATCGAGTCTATAACTCGTTTCAACTTGGCAAAAAACTGGTCCTTGTCCCCCAAATCCTTATCTTCCGTTCGTGCAATAAAATTTCCAATTGTTCAGAATATTACTGTAGGCCAGGGGTGCTCAAACTTGAATTGCTGAAGATCTATCTCAATATTGTTAGACTCCGATCGATCGACTCTGAGAGTCTGCAAGTATATGTGATACAGGATTGTCGTCTATGTAGGAAAGGTATATCGTGGCACAGGTTTAAGTATATTATATATAGGGATGTTTCAAATTTCATAGCCATCAATTCATGTAGAATTAGTAGGAACGACAGAAATTAGTTTTCTGCAATATATATATAGTCAAGATAGGCTCTAACTAAAGAGTCGATGAAAAAACTTGAACTTAATAAAATTTGCGAGTTTATTGGTTCTTACAAAACAAACGACTTCTAGTTTCTGAACTTCACTAAAGAATGACTTTGGATGATGAAGCTTGGCACTGCATGTATTCAGCATACTTTTCACAAGATGGTTCGTAATGTATCTTCATTTCAGAAAATGCAGACTCGCACAAGTAAGTTGGCCCAAACATTGCCGTCAACTGAAGGACGATTCGGATATTTATCTTCAGATATAAAGGAGCAGATGCAAGTTAAACTGACTTGCTATTTCAGTAATACATTCCTCAATGTTTTACGCAAAACAGGACAACTCATAAACGATGCGATATTTGACAATTAACTGAAATCATAAAAACGTCTTTCGAATTCGCCAAAAATATTTAATAATTTTCTCTCATAAATATCAAAATTTAACTAAGGATTCCTTGCTTTCAAAGACGGAAAATGTGTCAGATCTTTTCTTTTCGGTGATCTATCGTAAATTGCAATTTATTTTTGCGCTAATAATGGATTTTCCTTTACCTTGAAGTTCCAAGTTAATGGCGTTTAAATGCATTGTGATGTCTGTCAAAAATTTTCCAGTAATATTCTGCGACTCAAGCACCTGACGTCCGTGTGAAGAATTAAATCAGTATGTTTAGCAGATCCAATATCTTCCATCGGCAATTTGAAGAGTTGCAACTACGGGCACGGATGGAATTCACAATTCTTATTACAATGCCCATAATCTGCTCCATGTTTAGAAATTTTTAACACAAAACTTGTTGACGGATAATGCAATGGAATGAGGAAAACGACACAATGTCACAAAACTGACTCCTACTCCCACAGGCGCAACATTTATATCGGCGCGGACGAAGTTTTGAATGTTCTCAAGTACCTAACTAACGAATGGCTTGTTTGTAAGTGTGCCGCCGAAAACTCCACCCCAAGTGAATCAAAAACGTCGCGCGTCACGGAATTTCATTGACTAGTACCGCGCGTTCCTGTGATAAAGCCGCCATTCATCGCTATCAGGGAATTATTACGATAGAAGACATTGACTTGGGGATTATTCTGATCTCATTGAGGATCAACTAAAACAAAATCTGTGAATAGATATATATCGGTAAACTAGGAAAGCATGACTAGTGTGCTGACTCTCCTAAGACTGAGCCGTTGTGGGAAAATTTGGAACCAAGGGGCACAATATTTATCATTTTTATACTAAGTCAGAGTACCTAATTTATTCCTTACTAATTGAAACTGTAGAGAAAATTTCTTATTGGTGACCGTCGCAAATAGACCGCGACGTGTAATACAATACCAGTGAGGTCTATAGACATCAGATTTGCATTAAATGTATCAGCATAACAAAAAGTCGTATGGGATCATTGCACATATGTTATAGAAAATGTAGCACTTTATTCTTTTCTCACCATATTTTAATAATACAAGCATATATATTATAAACTTTCAAATTCTATATAAAGATAATTTAAGTGCCACAAATCAACATGTTGGATACAAACATTGATTATAGCAATGAAATATATTTTCACATAAGTTTATTTGGGGATTCAGTTTTAATTAAATTTGACTTACACTTCGTAAATATGAATTATAAAGTCTGCCCTCTGGGGAACAGATATTAAGTCTGTTTTGTTTGTTTTTTTCACTTGGAAAGAGAATCCAAGTATTTGTAATTTAATTATAACCGCGCAGTTTTGTTAACCTGTTAATTATCCCAAGAAACATATTTCTGTCAATGCTCTCGTAGCCTTAAGGGTGTACGCGGAATGTAATTAATTTATCTGACATTTGAGCTGGCTGTCTTGGCTTCTTGCTAACGGCTTCCCAATTACATTGCATCTGCTGCTATTGTGATAGCCGAGTTCCGGCTGCCTTCCCACCATCTCAGCCGCCCACGGAGTAATTGGAATTTACTTTGACGAATATAGCTCCGCCTATACTCTATCGATTACCCTACCTAACTAATATATTAATGGAATCAATTGCGATATAAGTAATTTCTATTTGCTATAAAACAAATATTTTTCTCGACACTGCTTTATTTGGATTTCTTCACAGGAGATCATTAGAAAACAGATGTTTTCTATTTCTCAAAAGAATTATATAGACTTAAACTAACCACCAATTCACAAACAAACCGTTTTTATCCGACGTTTCGGCCTCACATTTGAAATTTCATCCAGTTAATTTCTTCAGGTATAGTGACTAGGTGCACTGGGTTCGAATCCTGGCTTGGGTTTGGATGTTTGTACCGTCATTGTTGCGAAGGCCGGGAATAAGGCTGCTGGAGAATTGATACGCTGACCACGTGTCACTCCGAATTCGGAATGTGTCGTGGAAGATGACAGGCCGCGGTAAACCCGATAGGCCCAAGCCCTGAATGGACTGTGGAGCCAAAGAACAGGAAGAATTTCTTTAGAATATGAAATTTTGAAGGAAATAAGTAGATAGACATTAATTATGACAAAAGAAAATAGATCCAAGTAAGTATAGGGACACGGGAAGTGAAATTTAGGCCAAAATTTGAAGAAAGAAATAATTTCTAATTATTTATATGAACATACCTATAAGCCGTACGGATCATATAGCAAAACTTTTAATTCGATTCCGTCATTTTTAAAGGCTCAGGAGAAATTTAAATGAACAATCAAATAATTGTAAATATCTTGGGATCACAATTAGTAAAGATTTAAATTGGGGTAACGAGGTGAGCGAGGTAATGCTGCTACTTCACTTTGTAAACAGGGTCTTGAGGAAAAGCACGAGAAAAACCAAGATTTCTGCTTCCAAAACGCTGATCAGGCCAATTTTAGAATATTTGGAAAAAATACAAAAAAGGGGTGAAAAATGTTTGGGGGTCGATTCGCGAACAATCCTCACGAGAATTTGAAAGGCCTCTGTAATAGAAGGAAATATGCCAGGTTGTGCGCAATATATAAAATTTATAAGGGTGAACCACAGGGCCTGGAAAGAAATAACAAACCATCTACGGCGCCAAATTATATTTCTAAAGGGACCACTCGTTCAAAATTAAAGAAAAAGAGCAACGTACAAACGTAGGAAAATTTTCATTTGTAAATAGGTCAATACTCGGTTGGAATTCCTTGCCTGCAGAAATACTGACGACTTTTCCGGGCAGCGTAAATCAGTTTAGGAATCAGCTGAGGAAAGTTAAGTGAGTAGTTTTTTAAAAAAAAGAATCAGTGAAATGATAATAGTGAAGTGCAGTTAAGTGATTTTTGTGTGGCTCCTTTGCTTTCTTTTTCAGATAAAAAACTACACTTCAAAATTCTTCTTTAGTGTAAACTTTTCGTAATTTTATTTGGTTTTAGTTGTATTTTCTTTGTATATAGCTGCCACCGGGCAAATGTCCAATAGCAGCTTAGTAATAATAATAATAACTGCTGCAGGAACACTCCGTTTCTACTAACAAATTTCCGTTGACTAGTTTTTTTAGCATTTATGTGTTATTTTGATGTAGAAAGGTCACTTATGATGTGCTATACTTGTCTGTGGTATTAAAATTTTGTACTAATACACAATATAATCAATACAAATACCAAAATTTTCAAGAAAAATTATATATTTTTTGCTTTCATTCGATATTTATTAGTGTACAAGTTTAATAAGTTATATATAATTATTTTAAATAATATATCACGTGTTTTATAATGTAATTTATTAAGATATGTCCCATAAATCACTGTCATGACTGCCGGAAACTTGTTTGTTAGTCTTATTTAAAAGTTTCTACCTCGTGATATTTGTGTGATTTTCATTTGATATTACATCATAAAATGTATTCTTTTAGTGGTTGTAGGCGTAGTCGAAAAAAATAGAAACAAGAAGAGTATGGAAATTGCTCGGAAACGTACTGCTTCAAGACGGTAAAAAATGTTTCTACTGAGGATGAAGAATCTCCTGCTGTTGCTCCTTCTTCAAAACCTGATCGTGAAAGGAACAATAGCCTAAAAGTGTTGAAAATATGGATATTATTAATTTCAGATCTAATTTGCAAGATAAAGATTTACATATATATATATATATATATATATTAATTCACTCATTAACTTTGATTTAGTTAAAAAATTTTGTTGATGAGTGTAGTTTGAAATAAATGACAATTCAACCGAGAGAAAGATAAGGACTATCATATAAAATGGATATGAAGTGTTTAAATACTAATTTTGCCCCAATTCAACATATTCAAGCCTCCGTGTCAGTAGTGATAAGACTAGATCTACATTTGAAGTAAACAGCAAAACTGTTGATGCTTTTTTAAATGTAGGAGTGGGACAAAAAGGAATAGAAAAATTTGATGCTACCGTAGGAATGTTTGCTACGGATTCCAAAACATATACTAAATAAATGGCTCTTTTAGCACAAGGGGCTAAAACATTTAAAGAAAGCGTTCTCTCAGAATCTCAAAATATAGTGAAGGAGGTCAACAAAATAGTGAATAACTCAAGGGATAGTGATGTTTCTAATATTTTTGTTTCCTATAATGGAACTTAACATAAGCGAGTATTCACATCAATTATGGCATAGAATTTGTCACATATCTCCTTACTTGATTAGTTGTGAATTATGAAGTAGTATCCAAACATTGCTTCATGTGTTCATTTTCTGCATCTAAACTTGGACATAATTCTCTGAAATATCGTAAGTGGCTTGATTGCCATAAAAAATGAATGTGATAAAAATTATGATGTGGCAATTCTGAATGTTCAGTGTCAATAGAAATTCATGGAGCAACAATTTTGTGGGAACGATCTACTGCTTCATGTAAAATTAGTTACACAACTCTGTTATCGGATGGGAACTCTAAAACTTACAATCACTTAGTAATTAAAATATTTACATTCAGTTAGGAAAGAGAAATGTGTA
Source organism: Eucriotettix oculatus (assembly GCA_034510155.1). Classification (NCBI taxonomy): domain Eukaryota; kingdom Metazoa; phylum Arthropoda; class Insecta; order Orthoptera; family Tetrigidae; genus Eucriotettix; species Eucriotettix oculatus. Next base: position 259,367,590 of record CM067376.1, on the reverse strand, counting down.
ATCCATGTTGCTAAACGATGTACTAAACCACATGTAGTGGATATTAAATATTAAGTAGTTGTTAAGATAGATATGTACTAGTCGTTAAGATATTAGATATTAAGTAAATATTAAAATAGAAAGATTCTATATTTTAGTATCCGGCTGATCTCATGGGATACACGTTGTTTGTTCCATGTGCGGAGGGGATGAGAATAATTCTGTGGGATAGGTCAGCACAAAGAGGTGTGAACTTTTGCATGTACCTGATGAGCGTGCCGGCTCATAAATTATTTCTCCCGCCAAAGAGTCAAAATGGTGAAGATTGCCCAGTTGGGGAAATTTGGGGGCGTGTTCTTCCCAAAATTATAAGTTGTGATTGGTGGTCCAGATGGAACGAGAAAAAGGACGTGATGAAAAAGGTGGGGAAAGGACATTGGGAGTGGAGATGGAGAGAAGAACAGTCGAGTTGATTCTGAGCTGCGGAGTTGGTGTGGAGATCGGGAAAGAAGGACAGTCGGAGAGATGAAGTCAAGTGGAGAAGAGTCGAGTAAGAACTGAGAGGTAAGTCCAGAGCTACAAATTGCTCCAGTACGGTATAACTGTGCCGTCAGGAGAAGCAAGGTGGAAACCAGTCATCAACCTTTACTTCGCGGCGTGGAGGCACCAAATAGACAACCAGTTTCCGAGTCCAGCGATCACAGACCATCAGCGACGACACATTAAAGGGGTCCTGGTTTCGTTCCTCTACCACAGACGAACATCAGAACCGGAGCAGCCAACAGCCATAGTAAGAGCCCAAACAGATAAATTATATAAATATTCAGTATTTGACATCGAATTTACGTGGCCTAACAGCCCAAAAACCGATGTCAAATACTGAAGATACGTCGGCCACGAAAAACATCTGTTATTTTATATAAATATTCTGAAGTTGACGCGGTAATTTCGTTTTTATTTTACTTTCTAAATTCTGGGTACGGAAATTATATCTTTCCCGTGCATAATTTCAAAGGGGTTCTTTTCAACGGCGCGGTATGTTTTCTGTATTTAAGATTCGAAACATTATTGGTTTAATTTTCCTAACCACCACGTTCAACCTGTAAGTCATCCGGCTGGTCGGAGCAAATTAAAATGATAGTAAAATTTTCAAATAGGTTATGTTAGTATTACATTTAGCAACAAAATGGTTTTAATATTGTAAATATTTTTTGGTATATATTTCGATATTAAGGATTCAGATAATTAAAATTATTCAGACTTCAATATTATTAAAAGTGAACCCTAAAACCTAAAAGTAAATGTGGTGTAAACGTTAAAGATTTAATTGACAACCAAAAGTCTTATCTCCCACCACAACGGTTCGGAACAGGCTTGAGGCAGACTGTTCAAAAATTGAAAGAAAAAATATCAATATTGGTCTGGTAAACTTACTAATGTAACCATAACGAAACTGACCAGCTATTTAAAAAATGCCATAGTGCTCAGTTCACCAAATGCACCAGAGATGAAACAGTATTACACTATAATATCTACGAATTTGAAGCCCCAGGTGTTTTTATAACAAAAGCATCGCTACGGCGAACAAACCTCAAAGTCACGAAACGATGAAAGTGCGATTATCAGAATCCTCTGTTTGTAAAATTATGTCTGTTTATCAAAGGCTAGCTGGTGATGTACTTTTATCCAGATGTGTCGGTAGTGCTACAAAAAATCAAAATCAATCCCTACATTTAATTGTGTTGAAAAAATACCCTAAAAAATTTAGTTTCTCGAAAAGACTTGAGATATCTGTGTGCAATGCTGTGGCTGAAATTAACATCGGCTTCACCAGAACCGCAAACATGAAATCAACAACACATAAAAGGAAAATATGTGAACTGACACACGAAATTTCGAAAAAGAAAGTGACACCCGCAGAAAATATGAAAGTCAAAAGAAGGGAAGATAACTGCAAGACGCAAGAAAAAAATCAGTAAACTGAAAAAATAAACTGCCAAAGAAAATAAGCAAAGTGTAACATAAACGGCAGGACAATAGTCATTAAGATGTTTCATTCTAAATAAATAAATTATTAATTTTTTCAGAAAAATGTGATTTTCTCAGCTTTAAGATTTCTGGTACAAAAAACCTTGTATTCGTCACAAATATTAAGATATGTCTTAGCTCTTCTTGTAAATAATGTGCATGGTTAAACCTTCAAGTGCAAGTATTAGGTTGTTAATTGTTCAAGTAGTTTAAGTGAAAAAAGTGTCATTTTTTAAGTAAACGTAGGAACCTCTTAGTAAAAAATAATTTTCTCCCAACAGTTTTATTCATTTTCAACAGTAATGACAATTGATAATGGTTAGCCTTACATATTAATGCAAAAAAGGTAAAATATATTCAAGTACATAACGCAAGATACATTTCCACAATTGCCAAATTTTGAAAATAATTCTCACATTATCTCAACAAAAAACAAGATTAAAATACAAAACTTTGTACATTCCTATACACGTGCGCTGTTAATACACAGTTAAAATTTCAACTCAGTAGCTTTTCATTTACAGGAATTCCAAATTTCAGTCCTCGTGTCCCTTAAGAAGTAAATGTACCATTCCATAAAATGATTGGGTAAATTTTAAAATAAACGCGAGTAGTTGTCTTATTATCATTGTGCCCTAATGTAGGCGAAATTATTCGGCAACCGACTTTTCCTCTATATATCAAATGTATATATTATATTAAACAGCATTTCTCTAAATTGTTCGTAGTTAGTGAATAATTCATGTGGCTGAATGAATTTATTATTGCGCATAGTTCGATTGGCTCAGCTGGTAGTAATTCGCAACTTTAAATTTATGTGTTGTTCAAACTTAATTTGTTAGTTTAAATTAATTTGCGTGTAATAATTTCTAAATAATGGGTGTATCTCTGTTTGATAAATAAAGGGAATGGAGACGGGAATATGATTGAGCAAGGACGCTGAATACAGCTGAGTTATTAGGAAAACATGACGCTACAGATAAAATCAGAGCCAAAGTTAAAGCTTCATTGGCTGACGAGAGGGCAGAGTTATGGAATAAATTAGATGATTTCAGGAGAAGGTTAGCTGCGAAGGCGTTTGTAGTAAATAAACCGACGGAAATAAAAGCTGAATGTGAATAGGGCAGAATTTCCTAGTCATATAAAAATTAAAAGCAAAATTTTAGAATGTAGTTTGGCGGCGGAGGAGATTATAAAACATATAGCGTAAAAAGGGAAAATATGTGAGCAGATTTTGGATAGTACATAAGAAATTCAAAAAGAAATTAATCATGCAATACACGTAATATCAAATCGGGTGAAGAGAAAATGATAAATCGAATGCAAAGTCATTCTGTAGTGTTAATGTGTAATGAAGAGGTGATGTCAAAAATTTGGAATTGAACCAGGAAACTAGAGTTGTGGGCGAGAAAGTAAACTGTGGGGGGAAATTTCACGATTAACGGATACCAGGAAGGTCAATCATTATTGTTCGTGAATTGTTGTTTGGAAGCTACATAATGTATCGGAACTCAAGATTATTTAAACGAAATTGATTAAAATTTAACAATTCAGTTAAATTGTGTCCGTAAAATGCTTTAATTAAATTTCATCCTGAATGCAGTCCTGATAATCACACGTATGATACTTTTAGGCGTACAACGGGTGGTCTATGCCCATACAATTTAAGAATGAGCATTTGAAATACGAATGGCTATTACGGGCTAGGAGTAGGTGTAAATATAGAAGGATATATCGAATTAAATTATTTAGAATTTCCTGAATAAAATGAAATTAAAAAATTTTGTAATTAAAGAATTTTATACCACTAATGTAAGGAGTTCAAAGTTTTAACTTTTTATATTTCATTTTTGTTGTTATAATCAGTCCTTAGACTGGTCTGATGCAACCCGTCATGCTAACCCATCCTACGCAAGCCTTTTCATTTCTTCACAACTAACACTTCTTACATCCTCCCTAATCTGCTTAGCGTATTGAAGCCTTGGTCTTCCTCGTCTCTTCTTACCCACACACTTCCCTCTAATGCTAATTTGACAAGACCCTCATATCTCCCTTCTCATGGTAAATTTCCTCCATATAGTTCTTTCTCCTTTTATTTTGCATAGAATGTTCTAGTTAGCTACCCTATGCACCCATCTGATTTTCAGTATTCTCCCATACTACCATATTTCAGAATTTCCTATTCTTTTCCTGTCTGAAACTCCTATCGCCCACGTTTCACATCTATATAACGCCACGCTCCTGACAAACATTTTTGAAATTCATTTCATAATATTCGTACTTATATTAGCCGTAAGTAAATTCGTCTTTTTTCGAAAACTTTCATTGCTTGTACTATCCTACTCTTTATGTCTACTATACTTCTATCATCACTTGTTATTACGCTGCATTTGTTATTCCACTGTTACCACATACTCTTTCCCTCTATTGTACTCTTCGTCCATATACTATTTATTATGTTTTCACATATACGTATTCTTGTATTACGTTAAAATGTACTAAAATGTAAATGTAATAATAATTGTAGAAACCCGAGAAACGTTTCTACATATTCTTCACCGGGAAAGCCTTCGTTCTTTAAGTAATAATAATTAATAAAAATGGGCAGACGCGATTTTAAAGTCGTCAGGAAGTGACGTTGAAAACTAAATTATTCTCATAATCTCGTGGGCAGAGTGGGTTATAAATTTACAAACTTTGATGAAACGCTTTAGGCAGAAGTTTTTATTAATTTGATGCATTGTATCTGTGTTTATGTTAGTAAGAAAGAAATGCCTTGGCAGAATTGAATTATCATCACATATTCTGGAGACCAAGAATTGTATTCGTTGTGTAGAATTGATTGAATTAATGGAGAAATAGTATAGAGGCTCAGATTGGATGGAGAGGGCTGCGACCTTGGCGAATCGGAAGTAAAATTTTAATGCGATTAGTTTGTGAAGGAGATATATAAACGTGAGTAGTGTTTTTGAGAATTTTAATAGGGTAGCAGAAAGACGTGAAGAAGCAAGTGGTTTGCGAAGTGTTTGGGAAGACGAAAGATAGAAGTAGATTACAGCGTTAGTAATTTTGATAAAACTAGTTTGGGGAAGAAGTGAACGAGAAGGCGAAATAGAATGATGTCATAGTCAGGTGTTTCAAGATATTGAAAGAGTGAAGAGAGGGAGTTCGTTCCGCAAAGTGTAGGTAATTCAATGTGTCAAATTCATTCGGGTTTTTTTGTATACAAACTGTGAAAAGGAACCTTGAACCGGTCACTGACTTCAAGTAGCGAGGTTCACGTATCTATTTTATTTGTAAAGAGGGGATTTTTACAACCATTCAACTTGATAGGAGTCAATGAACACTCGAATAAATGTATTAACCATGGTAGTTAGCAGGAAAATTAGGTAATTACTAAGGACATAAAAATGATTTTAATATTTAAAAAGGGAACTACCCGACAGAAGTTGAACGAAAATATGTTAAGTAGTACGACTGTTCTAAGGACGAAAACGGACAGGGCATTTTTTTGAAGGAATGATTATTGATTTTTTGATTCTAGCATCATTATGTGTGGTGAAACACCTTGGATAATTGTATATATTGGTATATTTTGTGGTCTACTGTTTACCTATACTTTAATAAAGTACTTCATTATTATATTTTATTGTTCACCTTCTTGAAGGTCACTATGATGTAATAGAATGATGGAACAATAAAAAATATCTGTATTGGTTAACATTTCCACTTTTATGTACATATAATTAATAAGGACAGCCAATTACTGAAAAAATCTTACCAACTTCCTGATGAAGCGTGCCGTGCCTCAAAAATTTTAAGAACTTCAAACCCTACAAGGTGCTTGCCATCTGTGAACCTCAGGTAAGTCACCAACTTTCTATCTCTCTCTTTATTTATTGTTTTAATTAACCTGACAATGTCATTTCCATCGCATATATATGTATATATATAAATATATTATAGTTTTAAGTTTTAGATATAGATTAATACTTGCTTATATTCATATGTATTTTTTGAGTGTATATCCAGTTTTCAAACATTAAGTTTAATAAATAAAAATAAGGCCAATTAAGTCAGCAAATAAATTTAATTGGGAAAATATGGTAAAGTTTGATAAAGAAAGTAATTACTTCTCATGAATGATGAGTGAAATTTTGCATATATCAGGTACAACCCTTAAGCACCTAATGTTAAAAATTATACGATTCACTCTTGTTATAATAGTTCTATTCATTTTCCGTTGTCAAAGATTAACGGCGTAAAGCACTCACGGGACACCAAATTATTCATATTGTAACCAGTTTATCTATTTAAAAATGAAAATCTTTAATTTATTTTACTTTATTGAAAATTATGCTTAATATTTTATCAAAACATTATGTATTCAAAAATATTTGATTGGTTTGGTGAGTATGCATTCGTTAAATTGCGGGCCTCTGGCAATAGCCAAGGTGAGATCTTGATATCTAAGGAGATGTTAAAAGTTTAGTAGAAGTCCAAACTATTTTTTGATCCATGGCGTGACCGATGCAACCAAGTCATCCCAACGCTGAATTAACTAGAAGCAATTCGTCTCAACCGGCGCCTCCAACGACTATTAGCCAGAAGCAGACGGTCACAGGCGGTATCGTTGACATTACGTTTAAAAAGTTCACATTGCTTCATTTTGGTTCACTCCACATGTGACCTGATATTAAGGAACTTCAATGTAAAATTATTAATGCTGTACCGTTTTTATTTATAATTCAATTTTATTAATTTCTTTTGTAGTTTGCAAAACAAACCTCATTTTTATGTAGATTAAATTAAAAATTATTAATTAAATCATTTTTCTCTCTTTTGAATCCAACATAAATTTATTTTTGACCATAAAAGGCCAAACCGTGGTGCATTGGCCAAAAGCGACGCTTTGAACCCTTCCTTGAGTCTATTTATATTTGAGACGAGAAGTGGCTTGACCTTGTTACAAAGTATTGTACAGTTAGACATGTAATATAAATAAATAAAACGAATAGGTAAGTCGAAAACAGAATAATTTAATAATAGTTTTTCTAACAAAGAGAACAGACAATTTCAAGTTCCAAGCCGATCTGGTTTCAGTGCCTACATAGTCCAGACATCTTTACCAATCTTTACCCTCTCGTACAGGAACATCATTCGTGAGTTTTGTTAATTGGCGTAAATTAATTAAATGTGACAAACTTATTGCTTTTCGCTCCTTAAGCGAAGCAGATTCTATCATAATATCTATTTACCATCCCCTAACCAACAACGAATGACGCCATAAAATGTCCTCTAGTCATATGGAGCATCTAATCTCGTCTGTCAGAAAATTGGGGCATGGTATGGCAAATTATTGGTAACACCTGATTTTTACCAATAAAAGTAAAATAATTAAAGCAAAAATTAAATTTTATAGTTTACAAATCTTGAACCTAACCCTAATAAATTCTAACCATTGAGTACAAATGGCTACCTAACTGTGGGGCTTAAGTAAATAATCGTAAATAAATAACTTTTTATTATAATTCCTTTGGAATAACACCAATGCATTTGCAATAAACAACATAAAGTAAGATGCTACGCTTTGAAACCAGAATCCGTTACTCAAATTACATTTTAGATATTTGTTGTTTTATTTTATAAGTGTAAAGAGTTGCTCGAAGTGTCTTAGCAAATACCAGAAAAATAGTGATACAGTCAAAACTCTTATGTATATTTGAGAAAGAAAATGTGACAGCGGAAACAGGATCAATTCAATTAAGTCGAAAAATGAAGTTTTCGAGGAGGCTAATGTAGCGAAGGAGTGATTGTGTTATAGAAACAAATACCACAAGCAATTGAAGATGTCCAAGAAGTTATAATTAATTTGGATCAATCAAAGATAGTCAGAGGAAGATTCCATTTCAGGTTATCATATGAGAAAATGCCAGTTGTATGCCAATATCATTGAAAAATTGCTAGGACGGATGCAAATCATTTATGATTTTAAGTTCAGCAGAGGTTGATTTGAAAAGTTTAAAAGGAGTTCTGGCATAGATATCATTTGCAAGGCAAGGTATTCAAACATTGCGTATAAAATATGGACTGACTCGTCCCCTAAACAGATATTCAACAATGACAAGACACCTGTTTTGGACGAAAATGCCGAAAGGAGCAATCGTTACAAAGGAGGAAAATGCACTTCAAGAGTAAACTTTTGAAAGATAAACTAACCCTTTTGTTTTGTTGTAATACTAGCAATGATTTTAAAATAACGCCCTTATTGATGTACCATTCAGAAACTTCTAGAGTGTTTAGCAGAAACCTTATTAAATATTATTTTGAGCGACACACTCACTTTGAAGCTGGTCGTAATACTGGATAAAAACAGAATAAATGAAGTGACACGGATAATATTAAAATAATTCAATTTGGTCTTATTTTTAAACGATGTAGTATCTCCATAAACTGTGGGTTTTCGTGTATTTTTGAATACCGAGAACGAATCACTTGGATTTACACAGAATCTTATCAAAATAATTGCCTCGGTTTCCGTTTCGTCGGTTTCGGGTTTAGAGTGTCGCGTTCGGACGAATTATCGACGAAATCCGAGGTATGACAGAAGTTTGTTGGAATTCAGTAATAATCGAGTAAATATTTAAAATCCGACCTCTTTATTGCCTTTCTCATTTTTCTTTTATGATCGAGGTGAATCAACGTAGGAACTACTGCTGAAGATGACGATGCATGGAACACAAAATTATCAAATTACTATTGAATTACATATCAATTAGAATAAAAGATTAGCATTGGTTTTCACGCACGACTTTACATTAATTTCTCAATAATACAAGTTTATCAGGATATGTAATTTCAATCTTACCTTAAATTCTTATGTAATTATTGAGGTTTCATGCGTGCTTCTTCGTGGATTAATGAAAAATATATGAAACTATTACCACTTATATTCCACACATTAAAGGCGATTAAAAATTTCAGGGTATTGTTTCAGAGCTCAGAAAATTTCTGTAACGACAGTCTGTTCACCTAAGAATTACACATGTTCACATTCAATTATGATGTATGTTCAGAAAGTAAGTGTACTAGATTTTTATACTTGTTTAGAAATAATTTATTTGAAAAGAACATTACATCTATTTTCCACATAGTAGCTATCCTTTTCAATGTATTGAGCTGTGGCATAAGCTTACTTATGTCCTCCTCGAAGAACTCTCCCACCATCTCCTTCCACCACTTCAAAACCTCCTTCTACACCAGTTCGTGGGTTGAAAATTTAATTCCACCCATGTGTGCCTTCAGGGAAGTGGAAAGATGATAACCAATAGGCGCCAAGTGAGGGAAATACGAGGGTGGTTCAAAAAATACCAAAAAATTAGTCCAAAAGCGCCTTGGGGGCCATGGCTGGGTGAGGATGGGCGTTGTCATTCTACAAGTACACTCCTCTGGTCAGAATTCCCCTCCTTTTATTTTGAACGCTCTTTGTGGGTTGTTGTGCATTTATGTTCCCCATCTGACGCAGAAATTTGATCAAAATGATGTCTTTTTGGTCCAAAAAACATTGATGCCATGAATTGTGTTTGCCTGAATCTGTGACGATTTGTCCTATCTCCATTAAACTCCCTGTACCCATGAAACACACTCTTCGCCATTAACCGTTTAGTTTCGCAAAAAGAAAAAAACCGAATCGGTTTGTTTTAAACCTTCCGCGAGTATTAACCCAATCACACTACGTGGCTCGCACTTGGTGGGATCTCTTACCGATATCTTTCACGCAACTGGACACTACAACGTGAGTTTAAGTACTAACGTGGTCCTACATTTGTCTCTCTGTCAGAAGATCCTCATGTACCACTCAGTGTTGCCAACCCTTAACAAACAAAGAAAAACACAGCATGTTACGTCACAGTACTCTTACTTTCTGAATGTACCTCGTATAGCAGTTAAGAGTGACATTACCAGTAAATTGATAAAACAATAATTTTCCCATATTATTCGTGATGGATGAATACAAATGATAAACTTATAATAATCCTGTAAAATAATAGACTTCTCTATTTAATTATTAGATTTGGCACTCAGCTCATTGTAATACAGCTCAGTACGGAGTTTGGTAGTTCAAAATAATATAAATAAATAAATAGTAATAATAATAAAAGGTAATCGGCTTGAGAGAAATTGAAGAAGGCTACAAACAGGGAAATAAAACGTCGACAGTTTGGCGCCGGTCTGGGTTTTCTGAATGAGTTGAGACTCCGTACACCTGACTGTAACGAGGCCAACATCTAAATGTAAATACTTTTCATTAAAGAGGATTTTGTTCCCGCTACTAAAGAAAATTAAATTAATTTATTTCAAAATAACGCAAATCGATTTTCGGGCAGTCAAGAAGTTATTAATGGAGGATGTGCATGTGGATGATGAGAAACGTAGATGGTGATTGATAGAGAGGACGGGAAGACAGTTTAGATCTGTGAAGTGTTCTTGAATTTGATGATCTATGGCGGAATGCTTTCCCTTGATCATGGCGGCATGTAAGAACAAGGTGTTCATTTTCAAACAAGTTGATTGGGAGTGGAACGACATCTGAAGGCAAGCGGCGAGTTTCTCGTACTGCTAAATTTTGTTTCCAAAACTGTTGCTATGAGAAGGCTCCTTAATGTGAATAGATCTCAGTGCTCTAATGTTAGTTTGTAAGTAATTTAAATTTTATAAATATTGTATAAATAGTATATTGTTAAACCCATAAAGGTCGGCTTCTTAAAAATAATTTAGTTAAGAAAGTGTATGCTGTCAATTAATAAATGAAAGTTAAATCATTTCCATCTATTAATAATATATTAAACCACTACAACCTTCTTTTTTTCATTTCGACATTTAATCACAGCATCCTTAAAACACAGACCACTTTGAAATGACAATCTGCCAGGTAAAGTACACTGCAATATACATAAATTTTAATAACATTCATTATACCATTAAATATTGTTCATGATCAAAATTGTTGTATAACGACCAATTATTTGTGAGTGAACTCACGACATGATCCACTGAAGACGACCCATATTTGCAGTATTTTCTTAGAATGGAATGTAGGGAAGCAGATGAAATTAATTTCAGCACTGAAGTGCAGTACAGTAATTTGGGAATTCGTCCAGCACGTGTAGAGTTGAAATAGAAGCAGAGTAACGTTTATAAAGTATCTATATCTAATTATTATATATTAACTCATTTTTTCATTATAAATAATAACGTTTATCATTATAATTGTTCCAACAGTTGATAATTATTGGCAAGACTTAAATGTGTCGAATAAAAATATATAAACGGTCTGTAATATACATTTCAATATTTATGAACTATGCTATATATCATGTCTTAAATGTAATTGTCATTAACATAGCTTTTTCGCTTGTTTAGCGATACGTCACGTGCAATAAATAACAGCTGTATCATGGAGAATATGCGTGGAATGGTTTTACTTGGGCAGGGATGCAAATCTTACCGGCCAATCCCGTTTTAATTGAAAAACATGTCGGACGTATAACTGGTCTAAGCCTGCAGCAGAGGAAACCAATCCCGCGAGTAACAAACGCGAGCCGTAATCTATAAAGCCCGCTGTTGGCTCTCGCAGCGCAGCAGCCATGCCTAGCGATCACAACCATTATTATCCGTGTCCATTCCCGTGGAAAAAATACCTACACATTCCATTACTGTTTCCGTACTAATAATTTTGTCCCATACTGGCCTACAAGTACCTTGCTTACAACTCCTTCCAGTGAATCAAAATTTACATTCACTATCGATATTTTAAATAACAAAGTGTTTAAATTATACTCTTTACTTGCTGTCATGCTGATACTTATCACTATTTTATTTTGTAAAATAGTATTGTTTTAAATCTTTACAACACGAGACAAACAAATTATACACAAAAAGTTAATAAATAAAAGGCAATGTTGCCGTTTGAAGGGTAACAGGTTAAATGAGGGTGAACCTGAACCAGGAAACTCCCCTTTAATAGTACAGGAAAGGAATTGAATAGGCGGATGTGGAGAGTAGAGCAAGGTAGCCAAAAGTTGGCTAGGGCCCGTGGCCTGTGGTCAGAGGTGGTGGAAGACCCGAAAACAAGGAAAGAGGACTTTCCAGAACTCCTCCGGGTCTCCCCCATTTCTTCCAATGTTGGCAGTTAACATCTGTGTTTATATGCCCGCAACTGTAAAATCACTTTGTTTTTTTCTTAGGCGTTCCTAAACCATTCGTCCGATTTCCATAAATTATTTTTTCTATTTAGCTCTATCCAACCAAAAGTAGGTTTCTGTTGATCTTTTGAAGATTCATCTGTTCTATAGATGTTATTTGACGGTAATCAGACTGAAGAGATGCTTGCCTTCTAAATATAATAGACTGTTTAAGTGTATTTTTGAGTATGCATGTGTCTCATAGAAATTTAAACGCTTGCGACCATGAAGCAAGCAAAGACTGTAGATGTAAGACACTACTACCATCCCTGGTAACGGGTGTAGGAGGGTACGGAAATTTCAAATATACATACACGAAAGATATTCCCATGAGAAATGATATTTTTCGCGGTTCGATGAAATATTAGTGTGTTTTTAGGTATTATATATTTTTTCATACTAATTTTATGTACTTAATTGATATATTCAACAGTTCAGTTCAGAAGGTTTATGTCGATCTTTCGAAATGATTGATTTATTCTTTCCCCCAGGCAAAGAGTGACATATAGGCACTGGGAATGTATATATAATGGCCTCACGTACCCTGAAAATGAAGATAATTAAATTGCTGTGCTGCGTGAAATAATGCTAGAGTTGTACTAATATTTCATTTAAGTAATGATACTTTTTAATTAGTTAATAATAATACGAAATGTTATATAAATCGCGTAATGGATTCTGAACTACACTTCTGTAACTCAGTTATTTATACGATTTGACACTTGCGAAAAACATAAAAAAGTGTCATTACCTAAATGTAATGTTATTCTACCTTTAGTTACTATTTAATCATAAGTAATAATACATTTTTAATAAATTATAAAAAAGCAAAATGTTTAATATATCGCAGTGAAGAATAATTACATAATGACACGACCCGTATAAACTATCATCGGCATAAATATTCAGTTCCGTCGTACCCTAATGTATAGTACTTGAAAAAAGATACTTTATACCCTTACGTAGTCTGTTCATGTTCGTTATGCGGCCTCAACTACGAAGCTCACGGAAACAGAAGTATCATAACTTTAGTAAACTGTTAGTAATATTTTCACGGGCATTGCCGAGCACTCACCTAGTAGTTTATAAAAGCTCGGCATATTCGATAATTTTATCAGAGTACTAAAATTGTGTTATACACTTAAAACTGCTAAAAATCTCATACTGTTTCTTATTTATTTCGTACTAGCTGGGGACCCGGCGTTGCCTGGCTACTTGTTTATATTATCCCGGTACATTTTTTAATTCTTGGTCAACACACGTTTAAACCGATCGGAAATGTCACATAATGAACCTCAAATATATAGAATAGCATGGCTAAAAATACTGTAACAGAATACAAATTCTCACCTACAGGGATGAACTCGTTGCACCGGTTTCGACACCAAACTGGATAGTTTACTTGTTATTTTCATGGGACCCATTTTCACCCCCCACCCTCACATGCTGGAAGGGGTTGAAATTACACAAAAAATACTGTGGGGGAAGAACTATAAAAGTTATTGACCTGAAGAAATTTTTTCGACTCACACATGAGCCTTTCTTACACATAAAAATTCCACTAAATGCACCCCTACCACAAAATGTTTGGTTTTGAGTCGCGAGGAATATTGAAACATAATTTTATCAAAAATTGTTGTGTCATTTAAAAGTATTTGCAGAAGTGTGTTTTACCCTGTCCCATCCCCTTCTAAGGAGAAGAACTTCAATTTAATTCGCATTCTAAATCTCAGAATCGAACTCATACTCCCATGGCACCGACTTCGATACCAGACTTGACTGTTATATTTTTATTTTCATATGACACCCTCTACACACTCACGATGAGTGGAGTTGAAAATATCCGTTAACAAATTCAGTGAAAACCATATGAAATTATTTGACCATAAATATATATTAGAATGAAATAACGGCAATTAATGGATTCTAAAAAATTATCGCCCCTCAACCCGGGCCTGGTGGTAGCCGTGTATTAACCTAATTGTGTTAATTCGCCAAGAATACTTGTTCAAAATTTGGTCAAAATTTCTCCACACGTTAATAATAGAATCTGGAAGTCTGTTTTACACCTTCTTAGGGGATGAAATGTAATTTTTTCTGCTTATTATTTTGTGCTCTTCCTTCACCCCACCCCACCCCTAAGAATGCTACCCTTCGATTATGGATTGGGTTGGAATTGTACGACAGGAGTATTGGAGGACGCACTATCAAATTAATTGATCTAAGGATGTATTTATATGAAAAATATTCGTCCGCTTTTGCTTACTTAAAATTTCCCATCCTCTCCAACCCCACTCCAAGTGATAGTAGTCGAGTCTGACCATGACAGTGCTGATTTCTGAACTTCCAAGAACACGTGTACCAAATTTGACCGAAATTAGTTCACTCATATAGATTTGTATGCACAACACGCATACTAGCAGACGCACACTGACACACAGATCCTCATACACACATACCCTGTGGTAGTAGTGTCTTGTAGAAGATTTTCACATGCTCTCGCATAAAACAAATACATATAGGAAATTTTATTATAGAGACTAGCTGGCTCATGGCATTGCCCGGGTATTTAATTCTATAGTCATTGTCAAATAGCAGTCGTTCTGGCTTTTTAAAGAATGACAGATTAACAGACAAACGTTACCGCATCCTCTCATTTCCACTTCAGCTGCGTGCACAAATAATACGTGGCAATGTCGCAATAAATTGATTGGATAGCGTCATGGTCAAACCGGCTGCCAATTAAAAAAGGATATGATATAAAATTTTGTTTTAAGCCCCTTAAAGCGGGTGTTTTTGAACACTTATCAGGATTACCTATCCATTGATTCTATGGACGATATTAGAAAGTCCATTTCAATGTCTACGAAATTTATACATACTCGTTATGCTTCTAAAACGCGTAAAAAAAGAATTCTACAATTCCGGAGGCATTACCAAGTAAAGATTGTCACTGTGTCGTCACTACTCACTCCGCTACAATCGGCATTTCGTTCAAGGCAATACAGTTGTAATTGATTGAACCACTAACGCATTTAAAGTTTCAATCTGATGTACAAAACTATACACCTTAACAAACAAAAAACACAAAATTAAAAATATACACAACCAAGTTTATAAGAAATTTTCAGTTATGTAATTAACAAAAATGTATTAAATTATAACAATTCATATTTTTTCTTCAAAGAATTTATTAATTTTTGCTTAAAGACTGATAATTAATTTTGGACTTGGACTTATCGAATCTCGTTCTACAAGATTCGATAAGTCGTTTTGAACATTATTATTGACACTTTGACATTTAAATTTGACGTGGCTAAATTTTAGGATTCATTGACAAAATTTTTCAATGTAAATTTTTTGACAGTCATGGATGCATGTTGACGTTTGTGCTTGGCTCCGAAGTTCGAAAAATGCTATGTGTAAGCCAGCACACTCTGTATTCACATACTAATCCATTGAAGAAAATTAGGAATTTTATTTGCTTTCGAAATACATGAAGGTAAGTATAATATTTTTAAGCATTATATAATGGAAAAACAAATGTTTTATATCATAGTTTTCAACAAATTTCCATATTTATATGTATATAATTGTAATGTTTCAAATATTGTATTTTATTTCGTAGAGTAATATGGCAATTGCCGTAAGCTTCTTCCTAATAATGTTTGGAAGTCAAAATAGAAATATACTTTTGGTTTATTGAAGTGACATAAAAATAAGGGAAAAAATTATTATCATAAATTCATAATGTTCTTAAACTTACATATTTAAAAAATTAATTCTAATTTTTAATTTTTGTTTTCAACAGCTTGGCAATTTTACTCTTATTTGATAAAACTTTGTTGTATTAATATTACATATCTATTAAAACATAAGGATTAAAATAGTGCCCATAGATTTTATATATAAAATTTCGATATTTCCTAAAATTTTGTCCCAAAATATTATTGGGCGAATATCGATTAGGCTCGTCAACAAATTAACAAAGCAGTCGCCTTGCGCCAATCCAAATTTCCCTGAGTCTCCAGTTTCAATGGTCGAAAACGTCATAAACTTTTACGTGTTTATGCATACTATTTTCTTTGGAAAACAATTCCTTCTAGGTTTTTTCTTAGAATTTCTCACCCAACAAGTATATTTTCTCAGTTATTTTAGTATTTGTTTACAAAGGTTCCTTGCAACACATCTACGCGTTTAAAGAAATACTCAAAGATAATTTTATACTTATTAAATAGATGTTTAATATTCAACGTTTTCTGATACACATATTCCAAATGTCAAAATGCTTAATTCATCCTCACAATGCAGCCAACTTTCGATAGCTGGGATGTGGTCAGTAATTAAACAACACCCCGAGCTGATATAATATGAAGGATAAAATCAATAGAAAACATTCTCGGTCACGCTAGTTAGTTTTTAGTGCTTTTTAATTATTTTAAATTAAAGAATGGGTCATAAATCGAAGAAAATTTGCCCTGTCTTGGTTTCCATAGCTTTTCTTGGAAACAAATGTATGATAAACACTAGAAACAATTAAATATAAATAAAATAAAGCTCTTTGAAGGCTGTTAAGTAAATGAGTATACACACAATTTTATTTTTTTAACTAGCTGGGTGTCTGTCGAAGACCGAGTAATCATTAACATCTGACCGCTACGCTACTTAAATTATGTAGTAATCTCTTTGTAAACACGTGATTAAACCATCAGCAATTGCGTGTCTTTTTTAAAATTTACCTTTTACCACCTCATTACCAACGCGATGACTCAGAATAATAATGGAGTCAAGGAATCTACTGATACCTTAAATACGTACATACATACAGAAATATACATAAAACAGTCAATTATATTTAGAAGAAGAAGATATTTGAACCATCTGTTCGGTCTGATTAGCGTAACATATTGTGTTTAGATTCTTGGTCGTTACATAGCACACCTCAATCATCTGCCCTGTGCCATGTAAAACATTTTGCATATTTATTAACTAATTCAAAGTATCATTACTAATTTAAAATGTCAGTTAAATTGAAGTGTTATATCAAGATTGAGAGATATATTCTCTTCGGTCTGATTTGCTTGAAATAATGTGTTTACCCTTATGTAGCCTGTCAAACGTGAAATAATGCTGAAAAATAACGAACATTTTATTTAATTTATAATACTTTTTAATGGTTTTTCGCGAAAGTCGCCGCCGCCACATCTCCTTTGGCAGGTTTCTAGAAGGCACAATGCCTCCTTCTGTAAGTTCCATATGTCTTTAGGGCAGGACATTATAATGGTATAGGAAATCATATGCAAAAAACAATTTTTAAACTTTAATTGACGTGGGACCATTTTATAGCCTGAAAGGAGAGAAGGATGTTACCTAAATCCTCAAAATATCGACAACAATTTTCGTAAAGAGAGCTTCACAGTACAATGTAATTTCAAGGCAATTGTATGAATTGTATACGAAAATATAAGGTACAAACGTGAAATAGAATAGCAGATGTTGGGCGTGGGACCTTTCTTGGCCTGAAAGATCGACAGAAACCTTTGTGGGGGTGATCAACATTAAGCACAAAAAGTTTCATGACGATCGGATGAATTGTTCAGGAACGCCGAAGGGCAAATCTTATAGCTCACAGCGTAATTTGATGCAGATTGGGATACGTTCCGAAAATCTTAGATCGCGGCACTCAAAAAGTACAGGGGGGAGGGGGGATTTGTTAATCGGTGTCATAGTTATGGAAATGAGAAGGTTCGTAAATATTAGGTTGCGATATTTAAAAAAAAACGACTACAAAATTTACCTAAGACAACAATATTGGGAAGATATTTCATCAAAGCTTTTTGAAGCAAATGATTACGGTAGAGGGTAGGATATATGTAAAATAGGATAGAGCAGCTTTAAAACTGATATTGGTAAATATTCATTTTTAAACCGGACTATAACGGTTCTGAAACATTTCCTCACAATATCAAAGTTTTCCAGGGAAGTAAGTGATAGTGAAGTGCGACCAAATAATATCTAAACAACGGAAACTTTACTTTTATCTTTAAGAATTTAATTTACTATTTACTACGTGTGTTTGTATATTATAATTTTAATTATTCGTATTCCTTATTTTAAATTTCTTTTTGTAAATGCCACAAACTGTAACTCAATTGCAGTATCAATAAAATTTATTCATTCAAATAAAGATTTATATCCCGACTTTGAACTATCCTTTATTTATTTATAGATTAATTTATACTTCTCATATGTTACGGTATTTAATTTTAGTAAAAAAAATCTAAAATTGTTACGTATTTTTTGGTAAGCCAATGTAGTGGTTTGCCAAATATTAACAAACAACCGTTGAAACACGTAACATAATATAATTATTAAGATTTACATTTTCATGCACTTCTGATCCGAATGGAATTATACAATTACTTTAACTTATTTATTATTGTTTGATTACGGGAGACATACGGCTAAACTGACGTATTGGAAGATTAGTAGACAAGTTGCATCTATAACGGGAATTACAATAAAATCACAATAACACGATACAATAATTACATACGCTTGAAATGACTAACTGCTTTCATGCGAACAATATATTTTACGGTTTCGTTTAAATAAAGCAAGGGAAGTTAAGTTTAACGTAAAAAAACGTAAAATCTGAAGGAAAACAGAATTCGGTAGGAATTATGAAAATTATGCAGATTTTACGTCGATTATAAATTCATAGATAGATAGGAAATGCAAATCAGCCAAAGAGGCTTGGCTACAAGAAAAATGCAAAACGATTGAAGATTTCACGGTGAAAGAGAAAATAGACGCAGCTTATAGGAAAATCAAAGAATCATTTGGCGAGAGGAAAAATATTAGTAAGAACATCAGGAGAGCGGATGGGAAGCCAATTATGGATAAAGAATAAAAAGCAGAAAGGTGGAAGGAATATCTAGAAGAGCTGTATCATGACGGAAATCTAGATCAGTCAATAATAGAAGAAGAAAAGGTGGATGACGAAGAGTTGGGGGACAAAATTTTAAGGTCAGAGTTTGAATTATGGTATAGCGCCAGGAATTGATAACATTCCAGCAGAGTTGATAAGAGCATCGGTCGAAGAAGCAGTATCATGGCTGTTCAGGATAATTTGCAAAATATACGAAACAGGGAGAATACCAGAAGATTTTTGGAAAAACATAATTATACCCATACTGAAGAAGGCTGGGGCTGATAGATGCGAACAGCACAGAACAATTAGTTTAGTAACCCATGCATGCAAAATAATAACTAAAATAGTATGTAGGAGAATGGAACGTCAAATACAATGCGAGTTAGATCAGTTTGATTTAGGAAGAATATAAGGACAAGAGAAGCTATATTGACTTTGCGATTAATTTCAGAAGACAGATACGAAAAACCGGCCTACGTTCATGGCTTTTGTAGATTTAGAAAAAGCGTTTGATAATGTGAACTCGAAAACGCTGTTAAGGATTTTGAAGACAACCAGAATAAAATATCGAGTCAGGAGGCTAATACATAACCTCTACAGAAGACAGGCAGCAGTAATTAGAATAGAAGACCGAGAAAAGAAAGCAGACATCAAGAAAGGAGTAAGACAAGGATGTAGTCCGTCGCCCACGCTGTTTAACTTATATATAGAACAGGCGATGAAGAAAGTGAAAACGTAATATAGAAAAGGAATTATACTGCAAGGAGAAGAAATAAAAACCTTACTTTTTGCCGACATTGTAGTTTTAGGAGAATCAGAAGAAGACTTGGAAACCATAATAAATGGCATGAACATATTACTAGAGAAAGAGTTCAATATGAGGAATAATAGA
The DNA here is from genome assembly GCA_034510155.1 of Eucriotettix oculatus. Lineage (NCBI taxonomy): Eukaryota > Metazoa > Arthropoda > Insecta > Orthoptera > Tetrigidae > Eucriotettix > Eucriotettix oculatus. Next base: position 259,347,513 of record CM067376.1, on the reverse strand, counting down.
GGGAAAACCAAGGTAATGGAGTGAAGTATGGGAAACAGTGGAATAACAAAGGGTGTTAGATTAGGAAGGGATATTTAACGGAAGTTAAGGAATTCTGCTACTTGGGAAGGGTAATAACTAGGGATGGTAGAAGTATAGTAGACATAGAGAGTAGGATAGCACAGGCAAGGAAGGCTTTCGCGGAAAAGAGGGATTTACTTACGGGTAATATAAGTGTCAATATTAGGAAATCATTGCTAAAATGTTCGTATGGAACGTGGCGTTATATGGGAGCGAAACGTGGACGTTTGGAGTTGGGGAAAGGAAAAGAATAGAAGCATTTCAAATGTGGTGCTATAGGGGAATAGTGAAAATCAGATGTGTGGATAGACTCACAAACGTGGAAGTTCTAAACAGAATAGGGGAAAAGCGAACAATATGGAAGACGTTGACTAAGAGAAGGGATAGATTAATAGGACACGTTTTAAGACACGAGGGTCTTGTAAACTTAGCATTAGAGAGAAGTGTGTGCGGTAAGAACAGAAGAGGGAGGCCAATGATGGAATACGCTAAGAAGTTTAGGGAGGATGTCGGGAGTGCTAGCTATAAGTAAATTAAAAGGCTTTCGCAAGATAGGTTAGCTAAGTCAAAGTGTTGGAACCGATTTCATCAATTTATTCTATGAAATCTAATGAAAATATCATAAAGTGAGACATGTGCTAAGAAAGGCAAACTCTCGAAGGTTTTTCAGTGTTGTATGTGAGCACCTCGCGTAGCACTACACTCATCAAGCCCATAATCCATCACCTGCCAAATCTTATGCTGTGTTCACGTTTGGAGAATCGCGTAGCAGTTCCTCAAATCCTTCCGTTGTGTCTATTCACTTTCCCGGAAAGGTTAAAATTCGCTTCATTACTGAATATTACCCTTTCGGAAACCTCATCCTCTTGCATTAATGCGAAAAAATCAACACAGAAGGACGCCCAAAATCATGAGTGTATCTTAATGTTTGTACCAGTTGTAAGCGGTAGGGCATCATTTGTAAACGTTTCCGCAGAATCCGTCATACAGTTTTCTGTGGAAGTTTAAGTTTCTTAGCTGCCCGGTAGGTTGACTTCTCCAGTCACATCCATTTTCTTTAACTGCTTCTAGCGCACTCGTAGCGATATAAAACGAAATCACGCGGGAGGGAAACTAAACTTTGAGAGTTGCCTTTTTTTACGTATCCTCACATTACGACACGTTAATTAGATTTCACTGAATAAGGTTTGACTTGTACTGTATATGTCTTAACACAAAGAATTATCTTCCTCAGGTTAATTGTTAACTAAATCTCAAAATTTATCAACAAACTGACTTGTACGAGTGTCTATAAACTCCATTAAAGTTTCTGTATACTTATATGTTTTGTATTGCATGTCTGTTGCATCCAGAATATTCTAACGTGTACACGCTCAGTTCCATGCCACGAACACTGACTTATAAGTGTATTAAACGACGAGAGATACAAATAGCTATTTATATTAAACCGTTTCATTGAATTTGTATCACTGCGCACCCTCCAGACGTCTTCCTTCTTCAAATCTCCTTGATAGACTGCTCAATTTCTCTCATCCATCCTCGCAGGTCATCTCGTTCATTCACCCCACCATGAGAAGCATGGTGGATCGCCTGACCCTCAGCCTCCAATTAAAATCCAACTTGGCCCTCGGTTTTTCTCCCTAATTTTTGGAAAGGGATGCGGTCTTAAAAATCCCCGGGGTTAAGAAACTGAACTCAGGTACCAGTCACCAAATGGTCAAATCTGTCACGTTCGGAACTCCGACGTCTCGTCTTTCTGGCGCCTTGGTGTTTACTTGTACTTAGTGTCACCCAGTGACCGAATAAAATGGCGATTGCCACATACATACCTTACAGTGGGTTAATACAGAACTTAGATTTTCCCGAGGTAGATGAAGTACTAAGAGTGCTCGGAATTCCAGTCAGGCGGTGAAGCTCGTTGTAGACAACGTTTCTTCAGGTGTAGATGGCGGTGTAAGCCATTGAAACGCCATGTACAACGAACTTCACTAGTCAACTGGAATCCCGAGAACTCTTCGTCCAATATGTGGGTTGTCGTTGTCTTATAGAAGGTCCAGGAATGCTTTGTATGAAGGACTGCTGCACTTCACTGATTATGACGCTTGCTATTAATATTACCCACAATTCTGAGACCGTCCATGATGCTCAGTCGCATCCAAACATTAACGCTACCGGTTAGTCCACTGTGACGCTGGATTACGCACTCCCGAAGGTAGCGTTCTCCAACGTAACGACCAACGCAGCTAAATTGAAGCGGGAATTATCAAAAGAAGGCACTTGTCCCGAATCTGCAAGTCAGTCTGTATGTCCATGAACTCCTGGTACCCGCAGAAGAATCCCGTATAAAGGAACTCTAGCAATCAGCCTATGGTGTAATAGACCTCTACGAATTTTTGATGACCAGAATAAAGCTCCTGTAGCAGTGCGCCTACGTTCTGCCAACCATCAGAATTAATCTGAACGGTTCGTCACCAACATGCTAAAATGATTATATGGAGTTGATCTACTTTTATGTGAATTGTATGTATAAATATTTTTAACAACAAGCAATTAAAGTTAATGCTACACTTATTCACAAATTATCATTACTCTGCCCGCTTTAGAATCAATAATATTTTACAATACAAGAAATTAGAATATTGAATTTATTAAAAAGCATCATTTCCATGGTACTTGGATCTTATTATATAGAACACTGAGACGTTATTATTATTTAACGAATTCTCGTCAAAATATTTAAAAATGGCGTTTTCGCCGTATAATTCCCCTTGAACAACTTGCTTGAAGATACAAATTTTAATACAATGTTTTGTTTTTTCCAATCCAATACTCCAAACAAAATGAAATACAAGACTCAAGTATAAAACTTCCAACTAATTTTGTGGCCAAATTAAAAATTTTATTCAACTAAAACTTGGACAACTCGGAACACATGTCCGATCATCTTAACATATCCTTCCCTACTGACGTAATTTCTGAAATTACTTCAAGCCCCTTCCTATTAGTTTTTTAATTGTTCGTAAAACATGGGAATTTTGTTCCGTAATCTTTTTTTTTCACTCGCCGGGATCTCTCTCATGCCGTGTGGGAACAGACTAAATCCGGACTTCACAGACTGTAGGTAATTGGATTGATGACCCAATTTTCACAAAATGGCAATATTATCTATAATACTCTAATACTGAATATAGATGTATATTACAATGTAAAACATTTATGTTCTCAATCTATCTAAATATAGTTCTGAAGTAAGGCTTAGGTGTACACATGGCCATCATACTGTAAGCCATGAGTGTATGTGTATTAATTTCGATTATTTGTCAATAACATATTAAGTTGAGTACGGCTCAGTGCGTCGAAAGCTTCGTGTAGTATAATATAAGTAATATTTCACAATTAATTTCATTACAAAGAGAATAATCTTAATATTAATTTTCAAAAATATATTTAGAATAAATTTTGCTGTATATATTTTATATGATGGGACAGAAAGAAATTTTTGAAAATCGTTATGTATGAAGAAAAATTCTGATTTCATATCTAAACGGAGATTCAAACCATTCACTAAATTAACTGTGAGAACTTGGCAGATTACTCGTTCAAGCGTATTTGGATGAACAGGGCCTTGGTTTAATTTTTCTTAAGTTTTGTTGTCACTATTTTCGATAATAATTGGGATAATTTTTATTTGCTTTTAGGGATGATTGATGGGAGAGAGAAATTTATTTCCCCTATTAGTTTATTTAGGCGGAAGTGAAAGGTTTGACGAAGGTTTACTTGTTGTTATATTCTGTGATATGTATTTTATTTATAACATTATTGTAGACAGGGTTTGTGGGCGTGTTTTGATTTAAACTCATTTCAACTAAAATGTATGGTTTCAAAGTTACTTTAATATATTCGAATCATATCAAATATGGTTCAAAATCCCCCACATTACCGACTTGATCTATCAAAGGAAAATCACTCATATCTTCCTTTTAAATCAATATTCTGATTTCTAATTTATTCTATCAAGTTAATTTTCTTTAAATTCAATGAAAAATCTGAAAAATATTTACCTAAATAATATGTAAATTCAGTCTTAAGCACTTGTAAATTGATGGTTTATACATAGCCAAAGAGAATATTCAGTACAAAAGCTTCTAGAGAAAGCTGAAGAAAACTGGTACATTGAAAATTAATTTCCGACTAACCATGATGTATTAATATTTACGTTAGATGATTTTAGATATGATACGTATTTCATTTAATTACACTGCATTGAAATTAGATGCTTCGGATTAATATATATATATATATACTGGGCTTAAATTTGGTTAATTTAATCCGAAGCTTTCATCATGTGTTTATTTGTTAAGTATTTCTCGAAAATCGTTAAAGACATTGAAATTATAAACTTTCTGGTTTCTATTTAAACCAGAATTCACACTTAAGAACGTGTTATCAAGCTCTTATAGAACATATAAAACCAAAAGTTGAATATGATATAAAATGTTGAAATCTTCAGATTAAAGTAACGAAATTTATCGCAACAACGCTCCCTGGGATTATTTTGTTGACAAATGCCGTCCCAAGCGCAACTACGTATGCAGAAATAATATAGTTATTGAGAATATTCAATTTATGGAATCTGCGCTATCAAAATAACTGATAAAGATTTGTCAAGGCTAGTAAATTCTTGAGCCGCTCATTAAAGTTTTAGGGGCCTTGGCTTTTATGAATTATAGGGGTGGGCATTATTTAATAATCACAACACGTAAACATGTAAACTGAAATTTAATTGAGAAAAATTATCTACAATTCGCCAGCTAGCCCCGAAACAAGAGTCCGTTCAGATTATTGCTCTTAGAACAACATTAAAAATTGACTGTTAACTTTAGTACTGCCTGTTAGAGGATTGCCGGTCATGGGAGCTATGAAAACGTGCCAAGCGCAATAAATATTGATAAAGGAAGATCTTAAATTTGAGCTCCGACGATCCCATTGCGTTAAATGACCACATGTTTATGTTCTGGCATACGCAGAAGAAGCGCCTCACGACTGCACCCTAGAGACGTGCCCACTCTAGATGGCTCTTAAATATTTCTCTAGAACTGATTAAGACACAGCAATGACCTTGTATGGTCTGATCAAAGCGATACAAGAATGGTGTTGATGAGCTGGGACCTATCTTCAAACACACGCCACTTGTAGGGTTCAATTTAGAGTAACGGTCGTAATGTCCGGCGTGCTAATATTTTACTTAATAGTATTTTACGAATATTAAAATAAAACTTTTATTTATTTTTCACGTAATAATGTAGACCCTGTTGGTTTTATTAAATCCCAACGTTCTACGGTATTTGGAATGATTCGTATACACACTGAGAAATATATTCATTGTCAACACTGACAAAAATAAGGTTTTATTATTCATTTAGAAATTCTTTCATTGGAATATTTTATTAAATATATAACCACCTTTAAATTATTAATCTCGTATGGACAATTACAATAATGAGTTACTACTACTAAATAACGTATTTTATATTCATTTTACGGGTTTAAGAATACGATTTGTATTTATTGATTACTGTTTTGTATTTATTTTAATTTTGAATAATTTTTTTTGGCTTAATCGAACTGCTTTGCGAGTAATTTGTAGTGCTCCTCGAGCAACAGTAAGTTAAAAAGAGATGAGTAGTATTTGTAAAATTCGGAAAGTGATTGTAACTATTTAGCAAGCTGCAGTCGGTGTCGGAAGGATGCTGATGGCTGGCCTTTGAGCGCCTCCCCATCGTAAACGGGCAATTCCGCAGACATTATCGACCCCGGCGACTGACCCATACATCGCACGAGGATTGCCCGCCGTTGACGTCACTCAAAGTTTTCAAACATGTATCATTCAGCTGTATTCGAAGACAAATATCGATCAAATCGACTTCTCGATTAGGTTGCTGTTCAAATTACGGGCATTGTTCCGTACCTATTGGATTTCGTTTCGCACGTCATGTAATTTTTGATTTTAACTTCGCAAATATTTCCTCGGAATCGTAAATTTCTATCACGTAGACAAATTAAATATTTCAGTAATATTTTATGGGCTTAGAAAAATATTGGTCTGTATTTCATAACCCTCCAACTGGTTGAATTAAGAGTATTCAAATGCAGACAACATAATTCTCGTTTAATTATATTTATTTCATAATAGATTAATCACCCATTATATTGCAGCTTTTATCAGTTCAGCTTACAATGAAGTAGGATTAAAGAGCAGTGTTTGATGTTCCACAATAAAAAAAAGTTAATCCATCCACCGAACGTCATAGATTCAACTAAATTGAAATGTAACTACAAACATTTAATTAAATAAATTACTTAACTTTAAAATTATGCCAAATCAAATTTATGGTTCAATTCAATGATTTTAGATTGCTTATTAGAGGGGACTTTGATGCTCACAGTGTTTCTTAAGGGGAGTCGGTGGACCCTAATTTGCTAAAGTCAAAATGATGATTTTTTGTATTTTTTTTGTTTAATACCTTTATTGGTTCAGCACGTCAATTTTAGCGCTTATTTTTAAACCTATAGTATGTGAGTGGAAGTAGAAGAAATTGACTATTAGAATTATAATTATAATTGTTAATTTATTTATACTTTTTCTCCATACCTAATAATTAAAATAATTTTTCTTTAAAATAACTGTGATAATTATACCTATATATTATGACAATTTTATACACAAAGTCTTCTAATGCGTGATATATTGATAAAAATCCTAAATCTAATTTGAAACTTAAAAATTTATATATTTGGAGGGGAGGAGAAGGAGGGGGAGCGGGTGTTCTTGAACTGGTGCGGGTGCTGTAGGTGAATTCCTTGCTTTTCTGCGTATATCAGTTGATATATACGAATGTGCTAACGGAATGCTGAAGCAAGCACTAATTGATGTAAAACTTTCCGAAAGGTACTAAAAGTGCAGGCAACATGAAGCTGCTAATTTCTGAATTCATACTACCTTTCCCTGCGTGTGAATAGCTCAGACCAATCAAAAAGCATGGACAACACAAGAAATAATAAAAATTATTGACGAAAGACGTAAATAAGAAAACGCAAAAGAAGAAAACGGTAAAGAGGAGTACAGACGATTGAAGAATGAGATAGATAGGAAGTGCAAAGCAGCAGAAGAGGCTTGGCTTCACGATAAATGCAAAGCGGTTGAAGATTCCGCGGTGAAAGGGAAAATAGACGGAGCTTATAGGAAAATCAAAGAAACATTTGGAGACAGGAAAAATATTAGTAAGACCTTCACGAGAGCACTTAAGATAAAACAGAAAGGGCGAAAAAAGGGAAGAAATATTTTGAAGAGCTGTATCAAGGTGGAAATCTAGATCAGTCAGTAATCGAAGAAAAAGAGATGCTGAAGAGTTAGAGGCAAAATTTTAAGGTCATAGCTAAGATTGGGCGCCGAGAGATCTGAGCAATAATAAATCGCCAGGAACTGATAACATTCCATCGGAGCTGAGAAGATCATCGGGCGAAGAAGCAACATCATGGCTGTTCAGGATACTATGTAAAATCTACGAAACAGGAAGAGCACCAGGATGAAATGTCAAATAGAATGCGAGATACGAGATCAGGTTTGTTTTGAGAAGACTGTAGGTACTAGAGAAACAATATTGGGTCTGTATCTAATTTTAGAAGACAATAAGAAAATGCAGGCTTACGTTTAAGGCATTTGTAGCTTTAGAAAATGATAATGTAAACGAAAACAAGTTATCAAAATTTTGAAGAAAACACGAATAAAATATCAATAAATAAGAGTAATTCATAACCTCTACATAAGGAAAACAGTCGGAATAAGAAATGAAGGGGAAGAAAATAAGATGGAAAGGAGTAAGACAAGGATACAGTCTGTCTCCCATGCCCTTTAACTTATATATATTCATATATATACTCTTTCTCTAGCACCACGTTTATGCCACTTAATATGTTTTCCAAGTCATCTTGTGACTTCCATAATACTACAATATCATCGGCGAACCCAGGGTATGATGGGAGTCACAAGATGGCTTAGAAAACATATTAAGTGGCATAAACGTGAACCTGGAAAAATAGTGCATGAGGATTAATGGAGGGTAGTCGACGGTGTCGGAGTGTATTATAGGAAATAGTGGAATAACCACGTGTTAGATTGGGAAGGTATATTGTGAAGGAAGATGAGGTATTTCTGCCATCTAGAGGGCATAGTAACTAGGGATGGTGGAAGTATACTAGGCACAAGAAGAAAACGTTAGTATGAATATTATGAAATCATTACTAAAAGTGTTCGTATGGCGTGTGGTTTTACATGGACGTAAAACGTAGGTGGAAGAAGTTGCAGAAAGGAAACGAACTTTTGAAGAGTTCTGAAAATCAGACGGGCGTATAGGATTACAACCCAGGAAGCAGAATAAGAAAACAAATTGGATGACTTTGACGAAGAGAAGTGATAGATTATTAGCCATGTTTTGTGACACGAGGTTCTTAGCATTAGAGGCAAGTGTGTGGAGTAAAAAGGCACGAAATACGCTGACAAGAATAGGGAGTATGTAGGATTTGTCATTTATGTACAAGTTCTTGGAGAGAATAGGTTAGTTTCAAAATCTCTAAGGATTGATTACAACAAAAAAACATTTAGAGAAAAAGAGCGAGAGGGAGGGGGAGCAAAGAGAAAGGAGGTAAGTGTGAGGGGCGCGGGAGGGAAATATAAGGGTACACAATTCCTGCATCAGGATTTTATCAATTTTAATGACAGTTTTGCATTCATGTGGGCGTTTTCTCTCGCAGGTATTTCTCTCCAGATTGACGGCGCGACTCATCTTTGAGAATGCCTCGTACTCTTTCCTTTTTTCATGTTTCTCACACGTCTATTTTAGAAGGTGTATGTGGTTGGGCCGTGGGCATACGGTAAGTTGTCCGATCATCCCATTGGTTCATTTGTCCAACTGCCTCCAAAAACTGGTGGTGACGCATAGTAAACACGTTTTCCCTCATTCTAAAGAGCGTGAGAATAGTACCCAATAGCCCGACTGACCTGTTGCAGGCTTTATAAGTTTTCCCTGCATCTCTTTTTGGTGAAACACCATGTAGGATCTCTGAACTTCACCCCGTTGGCCATCTTGTTCTACCTTCCACCCTCTTACTTTTCAGTTATCTTCCTATGCTATTATAGGGGAGTTGCCTGATTCAGGATCACCCTCATGTAGTCTGTTATTCAAAAAAGCCTGGTATGAAATGCAGAATTACGGTGGGCGCATTCTATCGCAGGCATTTCTCCACAGAGCGAAAACGGGCTTAACTTTGGGGATGCCTCGTTCCCTCTATGGTTTTAAGGTGTGTATACAGGGTGGGCATACGGCGGTGAGAGTTGTCTGCTGCTCCCATTTGATCAGCCACCCAGCTGCGTCCTAGAACCTGTGGATTGTAAAGAAGATAAATAATTAGTTAGTGATAACGACCATAAAAATGGAAGTTACCAGTATTTTATTATGTAAATTATAATAGTAAATAATGTGTATATCGTTGCATATGTAAATTGCTGTAACTGTGGTCGCTAATTACCAGGCAGTCGATGCGAGCGTCGTAAATAAATTTTTAAAAAAAGAAAGAGCAGCTAATGCTGCGACCTCAAGGCAAACTACTCTCCCGTCGTTCGAAATAATACCCAATAGTCCGATCTACATGATGTAGTTTTTTCTAAGGTTTTCCTTGCATCTATTTTAGGTATATTCCCGGCTACCCCACATTTTCACGTCCCTTCCTGTGCTATTAAAGGGAATTTTCCTATTTCAAGATCACCCTCTTGTAGCCTGTTATCCCCCCCGCATTAACAACGAGGTTTCTCATGGTTACGTTGTATATATTTGTTTACCAACCGATTTTGGTGCGAGAATGGTACTTGATGTAACTCGATCAGAGCAGATGAATAAACGCTTTGTTTTGCAGAAAAATTTAATCCATGTGGTCACGAAACCAGAGTTTACCAATAAATTTATAACTGTGCTAGACACGTCGGCCGTAAATAATAGAAACGGCAAAAAGAAAAAGGACTTCCAATAAATAAATACTAACCTGAGTCGAAGCAGGTCCGAGGGCGCGTAACAAAGATATTGTGGAAAGGCTTGAGTTACTACGACTTTATTTATAAACTGTGAAAGAAAATTTTAAATAATTTGTGGTTAGCATTTTGTAATTGCGAAGTAATTGATACTAATATAAACTGTACTAATAATGTGTGTAAACGTTGAGCATAAACGAAGTGATAAATAAACATTAATTTGGGAGTATTGCACATTGTCGAAAGAGATTAAAGTAATTTGGTAAAGTCCTAAGGCTGATATGATGCAACCTTAAGCCAACCTATCTTGCACAAGACTTTTCATTTCCTCATATCTAGAACATACCTTCATCCACTCAGCGTATTCCATCCGTGGCCGTCCTCTTCTGTTCTTACACCACACACTTCCCTCTATTGCCAATTTTACGAGGCCCTCATGTCTAAAACGTGGCTCATTAATCTATTCCTTTTCTTGGTCAACGTCCTCCATATTGTTTTCTCTTTTCTTATTCCGCTTATAACTTCCTGGGTTGTAACCCTATCCGCCCGTCCCCTATTATTTTTATAACTTCCTAGTTCGTGATTCTATCCACTCATCTGATTTTCAGCATTCTCCTACAGAACCACATTTCAAAAGCTTCTATTATTTTCCTTTCGCCATTTCCTACCATCCACGTTTCGCACCCATATAATTCGAAAGCCTTCCTATACTCTGCTATCCTTTCTTATCTGCAACTCCTATCGTCCACGTTTCGCACCCATATATTGCCACATTCCAAACGACCATTTTAGCAACGTTTTCCTAATATTCACACTTATATTACCCTTAATTAAATCCCTCTTTTTCGCGAAAGCCTTCCTTGCCTGTGCTATCCTACTCTTTATGTCTACTATACTTCTACCATCTCTAATTATTACCCTACCTAAGAAGCAGAATTCCTTATCTTCCGTCTATATATTACTTCCCAATCTAACACCCTTTGTTATTCCACTGTTTTCCAACTACACTCCATTACCTTGGTTTCCCCTCTATTAATCCTTATATTGAACTCCTTCTCCAGGGCCATGTTCATGCAATTTATTATGGTTTCCAAGTCTTATTCTAATTCTCCTAATACTGCAATATCATCGGCAAAGCGTAGGGTTTTTATTTCTTCTCCTTGCATTATGGTATGAACAGCATTCATATTATTGTTAAGGAAATAATTCCTTTAAGTTATTTATCTTTACCATCCCTGGGGTCTCTTCAAGGACTCTGTAAGTAGAATGTCATGTTTATGTTCGTAATTTATTGCTAAACTGGGTAAGTAATTTAAAATTCTTTTCGTTTATCTAAATTTAATTTATTTCCGACATAGAGTATATAATATTTTAATGAACTCCTCAAACTTATTTTATTAAGCTCATCATGTCAAAGTTAAATTATCGTCTTTGACTCGTAATCTGAGACAATTCAACGTATTCGGACTCATAACACTGTAGGCCAGTAGGGCCTATATGAAAATATTCACATTAATATATTTAAAACAATTGAAACTCGGAGACAGGCTAACAAGATTGGAATCCCAGGCGCCATAATGTCACCTGGAAAACCTCTCTACCTTCAGCTACGAGACATTGGGGGTGTTTTGCTCCAGGGGCGTTCACTGCAAAATTTTTCAATTTTCCTCAGCGCAGAAATTCCCGTGCTTGACATAAAACGAATATAGATTGGTGAATACACTTTACGTGAAGTGGGGAAAATAAGAGTTTAGCTGAGAGGTGAGAAGACGAAAAAAAACTTAGCATAGTGGATAGAACGTTGAAATGACAGGAAGCAGATAGGTGAGCAATGTTGCTCGGAATTTGAAGGGAACAGAGAGAAGAGGAAGTGGGCGTGAAGCAGAAATGAGCAATTAAATAGTCAGTTTATCTTAGTAGTTGAAACAAGAATCAGTATGGTCATATATTGATAGAAGAAGGAAAGTCACTTTCATAACTTATCGAAGAAAGTACAAGTTCATCAGAAGTCTGTCATATTAGAAAAGTTATCGGCTAAAGGAGGAGAACTGGTTTCCCTCAATTGTTAGGAGGAGCTTTGTCCGTCGACCGAGAGCAAATCCACAATCCGACAATGGAAGCCTCGGAGTGAAGGAGGATAATTCTACTACGCGAAAGTTCCGGAATCACCTAGAGGATGGAATAGGTTCTTCACGAAAGAACGTAAAATCTCTGCTACACGTTGTTACCCCAGTAATTGAGCATGAGAACGCTCTTGATATTTAAATATGATTTCTCCTTAATATGTGTAATTATATGTATAATTGTAATATACGATAGTAGGAACCTATGAGAATTTGTTTTGATATGTATTTAAAATCCTTATATCTATTATAACGCAGTGTCGTCACAATATATATTCAAAGGGGGTACGATTGATTGATTAAATTCCTCAATAAATCTTAAATTTGAATAAAGCACACACAATTTATTTGAACATAATACAATTAAAACAGTTGAACACTTGAGCACTTTGAACATTAAAAGAAAAGTACACAATTAAACATTTTGAAATATTAAAATCATACATTTGAAACATTTATTAGCATGAATCTTATTTAAAACGGACAATTGGGCACTTTAGAGAATGAAAATGTAGAAATATGTAAAGTTTAAAGTTACAATTATGTGGGAAAAACTTCAAATGGTTAAATGAGCAAGTTTTACAAAGTACTTGTTGCCATTAACGATACTCCTATCACCTATACTCCTCCTTCTTACTTCAAACTTCAATTCCGGACTGCGGTTCACTCTCTCAACTCCTCTGACTTCCTCCTTCTTGTCTGAATTCCCACTAGCTTCCTCCTGCTTCGAAGATTCTTTCTCAACTGCCCAATTTTCCATCACGTCTCATGTTAGGTCAACTATTCACATTCCTCCACCATGAGGGTGGATGGTGGATCACATGACCCCCAGCCAATCAAATGACCATATTTACCCGTGGAGGGAAAAGAGGCCTTGGAAATTCCCAAAGAATGGTGGCCTTCGCCAGGTAAAAGTCCCTTAATCTGCGATACTCAGGATTTCACACGCATAGGGTCTCCTTTTTACGCTAAATTGGCGACTGCTGCATGTTACTAAGTTATTTGTTATTGTCGCCTAATTGTCGCCAATGGGGAATTTTTCAACCATAGTGTGTTGAATATCATCACTGATGGAATAAAATGCCAATAACCACCTTAATTCATTATACAGCATACCTCAAGATTAAACAACCCCCAATTTTTCACGCTAGCAAACATCTATTTTGTATTGATTTGAAATTTTATTACAGTCGGATTAATACACAAGTAATATTGTTCTGTGTTTCATTAGCTGGCATGGAGATGAGACGAGTGCTGAAAAGAGGGAAATGATACGTAAGGAGGAGTGTCCGTTCAATGTCCATGTTCCTGATATGGCCACCTCTCTTTGTTTCAGTTAACTAACTAAATAATCCGTTAGCTGGGGTCAACATTCATTAACGGGCTTACTAATATTTAGCGCAAGTATTTCTCATACAACCACGTTGAACGATACGTTTTGTGATTCTCGTGGGATTTTTTATACATTACCGTTAGTAAGTTTTCTTTGTTTTATACATTTTTTCGAATACTTTTCTGATGACGATCGTAGCACTCCATTCACTTTTTGACTCCCTTCGATTGGTGTTATTTTTATGGTGTATCTTTTCGAGTTCGTCAGGAAATAAATTTTTCGATAGAACTGACCTGCTCCTGATGTGGTCAAACTGCTGAAATTTCTACCATGAAGCCTGAGTTGAACTCACTGATGTTGACTAACATATGCTTAGAGTTTTAATGAAGTCAATAATACGACAAAAATTAATAAAATAAAACCAACTAAATCCAAACAGCTACATGTTTCGGTTCTGATCTGCATCCCCTCCATATTGAACTTAATTAACAACAATTAAAACATTTATTTAAACTTACAGACGTTAAAAACTATTAAAACATATTTTCATATGTGGGCAGCATTTTTTTTCAATTTAATTTAAAATAAATTGTAATGTCAGTTTTGTAAAAATCTTTGTTTAATATAGACTACCTCTTTCGAGACATGGTTTTGCATGAAAAATGATATTTTATCGGTTATCACGTTTTTACGAAGATAATTTAATATTAGCAGAGCTACTGTAAGAACCTATAAAAAAACCATGAAATGTACAACGTGGAACAAGGATAACTATACAATCCAGATTTGGGCACAATGGCGGCTTTTGTAATTTTTCTTTTTATGAGCAGTAAAACCATTTTCATTGGGGTTCAAAAATATATTTTTGGTAGCTCATTAACCTTCCCACAATTTAAAAAAATAAGTTTAATTATTTTTCCAAAATGGCTAATGTCCATAGCAATGAGAAGAAGGAATGACAAAACAACGTTTCGAATTGTATTCCTCTTTATTCCTTTATAGCATCAGGTCGTAATATCACACACATGTGAAACTCAACTACTTCAGATTTGTACCTACATAGCTCAACCCAGAGTATGTATTATCAAGGATTTCTAAAAAGAAACTTACAGGGTAATGATCTGACTTTGAGTCCGATGACAGGAAAAAGTCACACGTCCGTTCTGGCTAAAGCTCAGTTGCGAAATTGTTTTATTGGATCTTGTATTGCTCTATAATTGAATGGCAACTTATTGCTTATTGTTCCCCACTCACATAATGTGAAGTACATAACCCCATATTTGTTCAATAAAATTTTCAGGTTGTCCCTCGTGTGTTTCGGATGGAAAACATTATCCAGTGTAGACTTAATTAGCAATTCAGCAGATTTTCCAAAAATTTTCGAATTCATGAAACAGTTCTGTTGATAATTAATAAATTTTTGGTTTAATCGTGTGTGTTTGATACTTTTCAGTGCGCTTTGTGCATCGTATGGATTAGGTAATTATTCATTTGTAGTGCTTTGACGCGGCGAACTACCGGAAAGGCCGAATTACAGCATATTTTGCTGCCTCTATGGAATAAAGATGTGCCTAACTCCGTTTATAATTCCTGTATCTTCAACAGATAAAGCAATCAATGTTATATCTATAGCTTAATTCTATAATAAAAAAAATGTGATTTCAAACCTTTAGGTATTTACAGAAAAATGTTTGCTCGAATTTTTTCTAAACCTGATCCAAATAACATCAACTATATATAATTTGAAAAAAAAACAATTTTCACCGCCTAATCCCGAATATTTAAATATTAACCTTAAAAATTCTCAATGTACTTTCTTTATTGAAAAGCAATCCATAAAATTTATTTTATATTTCAAACACTCAACAACGATACTTACAATTCTATATATATATATATATATTGTAATATCCTTTTCAGGGTACACGACATTAATTTAATAATTGAACAATTTTAATCAATTTGAAAATTTTATATTAATCAATTTACAGTGATTACATGAAACAATATCTCAGGGGATTTTGGTCTCTCGAGAAGTGGAGTATGCAGTTACTATAAATAGAAAAGAAATCATTTAAATTTATTCAATCAGCACATGAGCAAGTTTCACAGCTTTTAAGAACTTACCCACAATTACTGGGCATACAAACATCCAACTTCACGAATGTTTCCACGTCTTGCAGGTTTTTTACACCGATGAAGGTAGTATGAACCAGGTCCAACTCATTGCTCTCGCCTTCGAACATCTGTCTCAGTACTCTCCTCAACTCATCTGCGATCCTCCGTCCTCTCCCCAACTCATCTCCCTTTTGAACCCCCAACGGCTCCCTTTTAAGTTCTCGCCCCGGGAGTTCCCTGCTATCGGTTTTCTCACAAAATTCCGGGGTTCGCCGCCATCGGTCTTTTCCACACACCACCATTTTTTTACACACGCCCCGAGGGAGTTTCCCGCGGTGGATCCCCATCGGAGGTTCACCCGTTTTCAGCCAATTCGACATTGTTGTTGGCCTCGCTTGTCGCGCACAAAATGTCTTTCGTTGTAGGCCGAACTGCGCCTCACAATGCCTTTATATAACCAATATCTGCGTTTTTATATTACAATAGTACATAAACGATCTCCCGGGATACGTAAATCCTATAAAATCGATTCTCTACGCGGATGATACAAATATAATTATTGCAGATAAAAACTTAAATAATCTGATTAAGAAAGTAGACAACGCTCTGAATGGTCTAAACATTTGGTTTAACGTGAATAAATTATCCCTCAACCTAGATAAGACTAAGTTAGTTCAGTTTAGTGCTGATGCTAGTAATAGACCAGTAGACAAGTTCTCAGCTAATGCACCTTTCCTCGGCCTTCGGATTGACGATAAATTAAAGTGGAATGACCATATAGATCTGCTTGCCGGAAAACTAAGTTCAGCTTGTTATTCTCTGAGAACACTAATGCAACACGTTGACAAAAAGTACGTCAAAATGGTTTATTTCGCGTATTTTCATTCAATTATGAGCTATGGCATCTCTAATTGGGGAAACTGCTCCAGGAGTAATGAAATATTTAAGTTGCAAAAGCGTGCAATTAGAATACTTTCTAGCACGAATTCTAGATCGAGTTGCAAACCTTTCTTCAAAAGTTTGCAAATACTTACTTTACCAAGCGTATATATTTATGAAATATTAAAGTTTGTAAAACGAAACACTAATTTGTTTCAAACAAATGGCGAGTTTCATGAATACGCGACCAGAAATCGTTTAGCTCTAAGGTCGGACAAGCATCGCCTTGCTCTACACCAGAAAAGTATTCACAATACCGGGATAATTTTATACAACAGCCTTCCGCCAGAGGTTAAAAATAGTACCTACAAAAGCTTCGTGAAGCAGAGTAAAACTATTCTTTTAAATGGCGCGTTTTACTCGGTACAGGATTTTCTTAATCGTCCTTCTAGTATTTAAATCAAGGTTCCTGCTGCAAGTGTTGAATGAGCTGCCTTATAAAATAGCACATTTCTTAAAATTTCTATTCAGTTTTTTCTGCTCTTTTGTTTGTTTGTTTCATGTATTGCCTGGAGCTACGACGGAAGGACAGTTTCCTGGTCGCAGAGCTCCAAGTAGTTAAAACTCCATTCCGTGTTCCTCAGTGTGTGCTTGTTTGTGTTTCCCAGTGTGTGTCCGTGTTGTGTTTATATTGACTTTTGTCTATATACATTTTCTTTTATTAATTTATTTTAAGTTTATTTGTCTTTAATTATGTACTTTATTTTGTTCATTTTTAATTTTTAATGTATGACGTATCCTTATATGTAACTTTCTAATATATGGAAGGATTTAGATGGGAATGTTTCCCTGGCCATTTTCCGACTGAAAAGAAAATGGTGGTTGTCTTGCATATAAGATTGTTAAAATACATTAAATATGTTACTCATTAATTATACATTATTTCAAGTCAATATATTAATACTTCGTCGAGTTTCACTGAGAGCAATTATTGTGTGTAGTGTACTCGGGATTCCATTCGGGTATCGACGTTTGTTTCCTACGACGTTTCGATGACTGGCACCGCAATCTTCGATACCCGGATGGAATCCCGAGAACGCTACACCCAACTACTACACCGGGAAAAACTAGAATCATTATAGCAATTATTTTGTTCATCTATTATAATTAATTACTATTTCAAATTGCAGTTTATTAACATGTATTTTAATCCAACAGTTTTCCTTATTTGTAAAATTGATGTACATGTTCTAAATACAAAATCAAATACTTATTTCAATTAAACTTTCCCGAATTAATTTATATTGAAAGCTATTTCATAAGTAAGTGAAATGAAACGAAAATATCTGCGTTTCCTTACGTAAGCTGGGTATTTTTTATTAATATTATCCGGTTCACAGGTGGAAAATAGCGTTAAATCTCTGTTCTTTCACTCGTGTTTCAAGTCCATCTCCGAAACACTCTGTGTGACATAACTTTTACTTTTGTCACAGCTTCTCTCGGTTCACTGCCATAACGGTACTTTGTCTACATAAGATGGGTAACATTTATTCACATGTAAGCAACAAAGCTCGTCTGGTAAAAATGTCCAAGGAGAAGATGCTCATTCCAGCACAAAGTTCCTTCACGTTTGAGAAACATCATCCATCAATTCTCCAAACTTCTTGGAGAGTTCTTTCCCACCATCAAATTCTCTTCTTTACCATGTTGTGGTCGAAACTTCCACTACGTTACTCTAATTGTGGTGCGTCACAAGCTGAGTTAACATACTCAAGCAAATTACTTTTTGTAATATGTGGAAACTCAGATTAAGCTCTCAATTGTATTGTGATCTTTTCGTGGGCGAAACTGTAAAGTAAATGCTCAATCGTACAACAATATACACGTGTTACCCTTTCCTAAAAAATTCTGTCAACTTAGTTCTACTAAAAACTTCGTATTACACATGCATTTAAATGCACTGAATAACCAAATCATTATGACCATCTGATAGCGTCACAGTGTTGCCACTAGAAGGCGAGATAGCTATTGTAATAAGTGAATTCACCGTTCAGGCATTCCAATAACTTTGTGTAATGGTCAGTAAGCTGTAGGCAAGGTCGGTTACTGTAACTAAGTGCCGTGGATGAGAGGAGACCCTTATCATTGTGTCGGAGAGGCAGCCCGGCGGATCCGTAACAGGCCAAATTTGCGTCGTATGAAGTGTCGATGGCCTCGGAGCAGCCAACATCCAGTGGGGTACCGGTCAGACTTTGAGTTGTTTTGAAAACACTCCAGAAGTTGGGATAATTTTTCGAAGTTGCAGAGTTGCAGGAGATGTGTTCGAGTGGAAGAGAGAGAGTAGGTTGTTGAGATTTGGTATGCGGAGAGCCTTCCCACGCGCATCATAACAGCAGTGTAACCAGTCCGCGTAGAGATGTATACGCGTACCTAAATGAATGGATCCCTCTGGAACGTGGAAAATAATCATCGGAAGCCGCACTAAGATCAACAACAAGTAAGCCCTTCTCTTCCCCTTCTACTTCGTGTGGCTATAACGACCGGAAGTGCCATTGAACTTTTAATAATTGAAATAATTCCGGACTCTGTAATTATTCTGTAGTTAGCTTTGGTATTAAAGTTCATATGTTAATGGGTGTGAGAATCAACATTCTATAATTGACGAGCCGTGTGAGTAAGTTTCAGCCGTAGTTTATATTGTGAATTAAACTGTTTCAAATTCTAAGCTCCCGTTTGATTATTAAATAGGCATTTCCCCTCGTAAGTAGCCAATTAAAGCCAGGACCCCTGATAATTTCATATTCGACTCAAGAATCGTGTGTCTTGGCTCGACGCTTACCATCTCCCTCAGGATCATACGGTTCGTGAACTGTCGTTTTTTCGTTACTATACGTACATTAATTCGGCGGATACAGTGGCGCCCGAGTGAACGGATCCGAGAGAGTGGGTAAGCGTTACACTATATAATAGCAATCAAGGAGAAGTGAATCATCAATTGTACTGTGTTTTTGCGAAGATATGGGTAGAAGAGGTGATTTAACTGAGTTTGAACACGGGATGATCGTAGGTGCTTGAAACGTCGAAACCATTATCCTCAAAAGGACTGCACTTGTCAAGTGTTCAATAGCAGCAGTTTCTAATGCTTAGTGACAGTGGGCTACCAAGCACTAAACCGGGACTCAACGTCAGGCTTCCGGTCGTCATAGGCTACTAATTGATTGAGTTTAAAGGAAACTTGACACAGTTGCCCAGTGCTGCAGAAGAGTAACGGTCCGTCAAATAACAGAGAATCTTAATCAAGGACAATCTATGAACGTCTCAGTACGAAATGTTAGCCGCACATTACATCGTATGTGCATGGTAACCGACGATCTGTTTGAAAACCTCTACTGTCTACCTTCAACACGTGAACACGTCTCCAGTTCGCAAAGGATTACAATAATTAGACAGTAGAAGATTGGAAAAGTGCCATGTACTATGATGAATCGCGATTTCAAATGCACTAAGCAGATGACAGGGATCTAATATGGAGGAAACAACACGAGAGCCAAAACTATATTTCAACAAGCAGTATTATGGTTTGAGGAATGTTTTGCAAGGTTCTTTGATTTATGTGAAACAATATTTGAGTGCCCAAGTGGATTTAAGTGTTATCTCAGATCAAGTGCATCCTGTTGCGTTAGTTGTGTGCTCTTCCAGCATGATAGTGCTGCTTGTCATACAGCTGGCACTGTCTTCTGATGGTTCAAAAAGGATGATGGAGATTTTACTTTGTTTTGCTGGCCTGCTAAATCACCAGATCTCAACCGAATTGAGAATTTGTTGAATGAGATGAAACGGGCAATCATACAGCTGAATCCTGTGCCACCAAATTTTAAGGAGTTGGAAAGTGCAGTTCATCAAATATGGTCTCAAATTCCTCCTACTATCTACATGCATCTAATAGAGTCCATTCCCAGAAGCAAAAGTTGGCCCAGCATTGTATTGAGGGGGTGATCATAATAAGTCGGCCACTCAGCGTATATATTCATAAATTAGAATTGTGTTGGTCACTACAAATAATTTTTTATATAAGTAAAATATGAGTTTGTAATTGTTACTCAATAATCTTTATTGAGCCTTGCCTTGTACTAGTTTAGCCATGTTCTTTTCATCCTTCGTGAAAGCAATTTCCACTTATTTTATATGCTATTTCGTGAAGATTTTCCTCCTAAGTTCTCCTTCAAGTGAGAAAAAATTGTATCGGCATCCAGTCTGTAGGGAGTGCGGTTAATGATGTAGCATGGAAACTGCTTCAACAGCGTAGTGGTCTTCTGGGATGTATGAGGCCACGCGTTGTCGTGACAGAAAATAACGCTCTTGAAGATATGGCCTGACTTTCTTACTGATTGTTCTTACAACAACAGTTAGCTGTCACTGTGTGCCCTTTTCGTATAAACTCCACGATTATGATATCCGTGATCTGTAATAACACATTCCCGGCAGATGACGACGCCCTAAATTTAATTGTTTTTGGTGTTTCCCCTCCATAAACGATCGCTTACCTTTCAACATAAATGAATCCCTTTAAATTATTATGTTTATGTTGTTGATTCTGTTTATAATGAATATAAAAATTTATTTCCCAATTATCGAACCTTGAATATCGCCTGACGTTATAATACATATGAATTTTTTTGCGTAATTTTACTACGTACTATCTGCCATTTAAAAATTTCTCTACCCGCATAATCTATACCCATTTCGTTTAATTTACTGTACGCTGTTGTGAAACACGTAAATCATTGCTTATTCCATCCAGTTTCGTTGAATCTCAATATATTTGTTTGGATAACTTGCGCCTATTTAAGTGATTTATTTTTAATTTTGAAGCTTAAAACCGTTTATATTGGACACGATTTTCTTGCAGTCCTCGCGGGTTCTTTTAATACGTTGAGTTCCAGTGGGCAGGACTTTTATTTCGTTACCTAGAGCGGGCAATCACTCGAAGCGAGTAATCGCAGCCAAGTACTTGAAACACGTGTTTATTGATAGTGGTGTTCCCCGAGGACGCAGACCAGCAGAGAACGACCAATCAGAGCAGGGTGCGACTTTACGGCATGCGATAAACCTTTCCCTTCCCTAGGAACAACACTAACAACCGCACTGGGGTCAACACTAAGACGTTGTTCTATCGCAATCATTTCTACTATCAATGACTCGTCAACTTTGAAAATTCACCAACTTCACCAAATAAACGCAAACAGTCTTCAGTCTTTTACCGTTCTTGTAGAGGTTAATCAAAGGTTTATCTAAAAACTGATATTCGCGTACTGTACAGTATCACATTTCAGATAGAATTTTAGGAAAATAATCACTTTTTTACTTACGTTATTGCAAATTAATTTTTAATACCGAAGGATTGCTATTTAAATGTTATCCTGAATTATCACTTTTGTGTTATACATTTTCAATTCTTCCTTTCCCTATTTAGGAACAAATGATTCCTGCATTTCGCAATATTTGATAGGCAACCATGAAAATCAATATGGCAGGTAAATTGAAAATCAAGATGGTTGATTTTAATATTCGTGCTGTAGGAGTGGAACGTAGAGCAAATACTATTTGACAGACATAGCGGAATATATATTTATTTGTAATCTTGGTTGAATTAGCACATTTAAATAGATAAAGATCAGTGGAGAACTACGAGTGGTCGGGAAGGGAATCAAGGATAATGAGTGGCGAGGAACTTTCATTTGATAATGAGAAAATATAACCACAACAAATGAAGATCACTACTGTAGATGGCCACTGGTAAAATTTAATTCGCATTGAAAATTGCTTTATAAGTAATTAATGGGAATAAAATAAAGACTAGTAATAATATGACTGAAATAATCTCATAATATTATATTTTCAAAATTTGTAGTAAACCGAATGTGGTGGATATTATAAATTAAGTAGTTATTGATATAGATATGTACTAGACGTTAAGATATTAGTTACTAAGTAGTTTTAAAATAGATTCTTTTTTTGTATCCGGCTGACCGCATGGAATACACGTTGTTTATGCCATGTGAGAGGAGATGAGGAAAATAGTGCCAGAACATAGATCTGGAGATTTTTGCGGGATAGGTGTGGTATTTTCCAGGACAAAGAGGTGTGAACTCTTGCATATGTCTGGGTTCGCATACCCCCGCATAAATTATTTTCCCCGCCAAGGGTCAAAATGGCGAGGATTAACCGAATTCGCAGACAATTGTACTTACCAAATTTAAAAACATGATTGGTGATGAAAATGGGAAGGGAAAAAGACGTATGACGAATATTGTGGGGAAAGAGGACAATTGGTGTGAAGAACGAGGGGAGAACTCTAGAGTCAGAGCTGACAGTCAGAGCTCAGAGGAGAAGTTTTTGGACAGTAAGTCCAGAGCCAGAAATTACTCCTGGAGAGTATACCTTTGCCGTAAGGAGAAGCATGGTGGAAGCCAGCAACCAACCTCTACTACGTGGCGCGAGACACAGCACTGCACAGGGGTCCTGGCTTCATCGTCTTCTTCCACCACATACGAGCATCCGAGACGGAGCAACCAACAGCTCAGCCATAGTAAGACCCTAACCAGTTTAATTACAAAATGTTCTTACCTTGACGCGGTAAATTCGGGTTTTTTCATTTAATTTCTTAAGTCTGGGTAGTAAACTATTTATTTTTTTTGCACAATTTCTAAGGGGTTAAATTTAATGACGCGGTATGTTTACTCTACTTAAGATTCGAAATGTAATTGGTGTAATTTTCCTAACCACCACGATCAACCTGTAAGTCCATGTGGGTAATCGGAGCAAGTTAAAAATATGATTATAGTAAAATATGCAAATAGTATATATTATAATAATATTTAATAACAAAATAATTAAAAATAATTTTAAAACATTGTAAATAGAGGAAGCTCTACGTAGAATAAGAGAATAGTGAACTTAGTCAATAGAATAATGGGTCACGCTTTGAGACCCGAGGGTCTAGTAAAATTAGCATTAAAGAGAAGTGTTTAGGGTAAGAATAGAACACGGAGGCCAAAGTTTGAAAAGCTAAGAAGATGAAGGATGTGGTACATCTGTAGTAATGGAAAGAGTTGCGCAGAATAGGGTTAGAATGGACCAGTCTAAGTACTCAATACTACTACAACAAACCATTTAAATTTACATTTTAAGTACTTAATCAAATAAAAAAATACAGAATCATGTCAATATTATTTCACTCTCTAGTTCTTAAATTATTGGAGATTTTAGTAGTTCACGCTATTTACATCATTCTAATAACATTCCAAGTTTATTTATGTATAAAATTACTTTCAAAAACACATAAAAATTATTGAAACTAGCGTGTATGCTAATTATTTAATGTTACCAGAAAGTTTTCTAAAGATTCATAGTCTGATGTCATTCATCTCTTTTGATGCAACTGAGGTAGAGTTATAAAGTCTTGTTGTGGTATTCAGTCCTTCGCCTGGTCTGATGCATCCCTCCATGCTAACCTATCTCGCGCAATCCTTTTCATTTACACTTAATTAGCACAACCCACATTCTCCCTAATCTGTTTAGCGTGTTCTCTCCTTGGCCTTCCTCTTATGTTCTCACCCCACACACTTCCCACTAATGCTAATTTTACCAGATCCTCGTGCCTTAAAACGTGGCCTATTAATATATATCTCTTCTATTGGTCAAAGTCCTCCATATTGGTCGCTTTTCCCTATTTTCTTTATAACGTCCTCGTTACTTACTGTATCCACCAATCTGATTTTCAGCATTCGCCTATAGCACCACATTTCAAAGGCTTCCATTCTTTTCCTTTCCGGAGTTTCTATCGTCCACGTTTCGCACCCACATAACGCCACGCTAAATACAAACATTTTTAGCAACGATTTCCTCATATTCACACTTATATTACTCGTAAGCAAATTCCTATTTTTCGCGAAAGCCTTCATTCCCCGTGCTCATTATGTCTACTAAAAATGTTATTACGCTTCCCTTTCTTCCGTCAAAATATCCCTTCCCAACCCAACACCCTTTGTTATTCCACTTTTTCCCAAACTACACTCAATTACCTTGGTTTTCCCTCTATTAATCCTCATATAGAACTCTTTCTCCAGGACTCCGTTCATGCCATTTATGATGGTTTCCAAATCTTCTTATGATTCCCCTAATATTACAATATCGTCGACAATGCGCAATGTTTTTATTTCATCTCCTTACTGTATGATTCCTTTTCCGTATTCCTTTTTAACATTCTTCATCACCTGTTCTATATATGTTAACAGCATGGGCTACAGACTGCATCCTTGTATAAAGTCTTATGCAAATTATTTTTACTACCACTAAATGAATTCATAAAAGAGTTGGTACTAAATTAATCATAAATATTTATTATAAATACAAGCAATGCGTAATTAAACTGAACCGATAGTGTTCATACTTAATTTCTTGAACAGGTCTCTGAATGCGGTTCGAATATTTTCGTGACACATTGCTCTAATTACGTGATTTTGGGCAAGAAGGACATTCTTATCTGTGGAGTTATAACAAAATATAACTTATTATGATACTTATGGAAGGGAATTTTTTATTACGAGTGTAATGCGACAAAGCTGTGTCTATAAATATTTATGAACTGAATTCATTATTTAATATTTGTGTTTTTATGACCAAGTTTTGTTGCGTTTTAAAATGAATATCTAAAATAATTTATTTTTAGTGTGCAAAAAGCTATAATTTTCTGACATACTCACAACATAATATATATATATATATATATAATTTATCAAATTCATAACGCTGTATGTGTAATATGTAGAATACAAAGAATCCGACGAAATGGATGATAGTCTACTCCAGTTCTTCCCCACGATTTAAAGTGTATTACTGTTGTTTGCCATTTTTTCGGAAAAAATTGACTTTCTGATCACACCTGTGATGTAATAGGAGAGTATTTTGTCTCCCGCTTTTCGGCTGTTTGTCACTGACAACGCTAAGCGTCCTGTGTTCAAATAAACATAATCGGCCGGAAAGTACCAATTTTTCAAAGAAGCTCGTTTTATCAACTCAGGTCATTTAAAAATGTAATCTGTTTTAATCTTGTTTTCTGAAAGGAATAGCTACCAAAGAATTGCACTCCTCGATGAGAACTTCTTTGCATGTTATTATATTATTTGAAGAACATTCATCTCCAGAGTTATTAGAAAACAGAATGTTAAGTTGCACTTCTGTAGAGTGCAACATAATTTATAAAAATAATTAGAATTGTGGTTTATGTTTTTGGTGGACATGAAATTGTTGAAATCCAATTACGTACCTTCGCTATATTTGTTGTGAAAAATACATCTCTCAATTTTTTTGTCTTAATTATTACAAGTTGGGTGCCCGACGATGCCCGGGAATTCATTTACATTAGGACTCTACACTATTTAATTCGACAGTAATCAATTTGTCAATACGTCAATTAAACCAGCAGCGGGAGCGTCTCATTTGTGAAAATTTACCATTTACCTTCCCCTACGTTATGAAGTTACAAGCACAGAGATTACTCAACATCTTATTTGAGTGATGAAATATACTCATACCTTAAATAAGCACATGTATACAGAACAATACACAGAAAAATTCAATTATCTTTAGCCATCTCTTCGGTCTGATTAGCGTGAAATCATAGCTACAAAAATACATCTTCGGAAAAAACAAAATTCATCATGTGCGACCCTCGTGTTTATGTAACGTACCTCAATAAACTGTCCTATGTCTTGTGAAACGTTTTTTAATCTTTATTAACTTATTTAAAGCCAAGTAAAATGCTAGCTAAATTTAAATATTGACAGATATATTCTCTTCGGTCTGATTGTTTTGATATGATGTGTTAACCTTGACGTAGCCCATACAGTTTCACTATTTATGGTTATTTAGAGAAAATGAAACGTTTTAATTAGGTAATGATAGTGTGGTTGTCAACTTTTAGTTACAGAAAACTTCGTCTCGGACGCCAAAGTAGCAATTCGAAATCTTTTGCCATTCATTATTATTAACTAATTCACTATAAGGAAATTGTGTGAGTAAACGAAGTAAAATGTGTTAAGCTTTAGCATTGTTTCACGTGAAACAAAAATTTAATATTCTGGTATGACAGGCTACCTGAGGTCATAATCTATCCATTTACAATGTCTAATGAATGATATCCGTAATCATAAGGGACGAATATATAGTCGCGGAGATCATGATTGAAAGAAGAGGGCTGACAGGGGTGGAAGGAAGAGCCCTCAATTTGCAAAAGATCGACAGAACTCTTTTTCGGATAAACAGCGTTAAGCGCAAAAAAATGGACAATCGGACAAATGGTTTAAGGACGTGGAGTGTGAAACCTTAAACTTCTTATAACTCGCAATGTGTTTGTGTAATTCCGGTATATAACTCAAAAGATCTTCCTCAAATAAAATGAATCATAGGGAAATGAGTGAAAGCCAATTGGAGTTCTGGTAAGTCTGTGAGGACTGACTTTCTCCTTCCTGGTTTTCATCTTTCGCTCTCTCAATGTCAAATGCAAATAAATGAAGAATCCTACAAGCTGAGACGACCTCAAGAAGTTTTAGCGCTGTATTTACCGGGGTAAAAGACCTTTGGCATACTGTGAGAGTTGTTCGCTGATGCCATTGGATCAGTCGGCTAACTGCCCCTCAAATATGATCTAGGCATGGATTCGGGTTTGTTGTGTAGCGCGATATTTATTTTATTAAATTGTAATGTAGAAATTAGCAAGGGATTGGAAAGTTGAGTGGCTCCTCGAAGACGCAGTGGAAGGTTGAGCAGCGCCTCCAAGGCGGCAGGGGTCGGAGGCTGTAATCCTATGGGATGCTGTCAGGTCACGCTTAAAAATTACCTGCGCTATTCTCAGAAATCCCAAACATCAAAGACACAAACAAGATTTTAAAATTACCACGTGGTGACATCGGCTAATGGGATTTCGTGGATAGATAAATCTAGTAAAAAAGATCGATTTATCGAGGTGGAGAACACAGCGGAGAGGCTGTGCATAGTCAATCGGCCCTAGACATTGAGAGAAGATGGTCGGAAATGATGACTTGAGATGGACTTTGCTGATGCTGAAGAAGAAAGCAGCTCTAAAGAGGTATGCTACGAAGTTTCCAATCCAGGTCGTTTAAGGAGGGGGGGGGAGAATCGCCCATAGTATTAACCCTGAGTTAAAGAGATCAGATTGCTTCCCGAGCCCTTAATTTCCTTGTATATATTTCCTTAATAATGTATTCTCTTTTAAATTTTCCTCTTGTGTAAAGAAATTCCTAAGATTTTTAATCAACTGTAATTAATTAACGCCCCTCCTATAGTTGCGTTTCCACAGCAGTCTAGTCATCACAATGGCGAAGGAGTGGTTCCCAATAGCTTGACCTACCTGATACAGGCTTTATAGGGTTTCCCTTGCATCACCTTTAGGTGAAACACTGGGTAGGATCCTTACACTACAGCCCGATGAACCTGGTCAACCCTTCGCTACCTTGCTCTACCTACCACACCCCCTTTTCAATTCTCTTCTTATGATATTAAAGGGGAGTTGCCTGCTTCAGGTTCACCCTCATGTAGCCTGTCACCCACCTAACCAAACCTCAAATCGAGCAGTTTGCAAGGGGGTCAAAGACCATCGGAGTTATTATCTCATTCCATTGCACCTGATGGCTAGCTGTCCCTCAATTTTGATCGAGGTATAAAGACTGGTTGTTTGTGTTCCCACAACAGTCCAGCCTCCCATCATCAGACGGGCGTGGGAGTAGTACCAAATGCCCGGCCTACCTGATCCAGGCGAAACACCGAGTAGGATACTTACACTACAACCCAAGGGCCCTAGGGAGCTGTTGTGTAGGGATCCTGCCCGGTGTCTCATTGGCTGTATTATTTAACTACACGATTCTTCCCCGCCAACAAATTTATCAATTAAACATGAATGTAAATGTGTTGCGCAAATTTTTATTAACCAAAGCCGATACCAATATATATTTGACAATTATATATCGGATAGATAATATAGACTTAAAACAATACTTTAGAGTTAAGAAAAAGAATCGCTTAGCCCGAAATATCTAACTCATTAGTAAAGAAAGTGAATATTTTTTGGAATATGGTAAAGTAATTTGTTGGAGAATATTGAGAATTATAATATTAATTAATGGGCACAATCAAGATAGTCATGAGCTCAAACATAGGCCGTACGAGCAGATGTGGCGCCTCTAACGATCGTCAATATGTACCTGTCGAGATTACCATCACTGATCCGAACCTATGTCCAGATGTGACCTTTTTTCCAATAAATATTGGAGGACGACATTTAGTAGTCCTTGAATTCCACGAAGTTAAATAATGTATTTCAGAACGTTTAATCACAATGTTCATAAAATTCTTTGTATTTAACTCACTTGGCTGCATGAATGTATGCTATATACAATTATGTTTATCCCAAAGTTCAGCTATAAAGCTTTGTAATATTTTAATTATTAAGATGAATGTAAAATATACGACGGAATAGCAAACAATGATCAGACGTGACTGAGCATTAATTAATGGATCAGTTGCCGGTCGTGACTGGGATTATTCGTATTAGGGCAACAAAGAAACCTTTTCCATGTGATGCAATAACACTCTGCATTAAAATCCTTATCACTTGGTATACGAAAAACAGTCATTAAAAACATAAAACGTAGGTTACTAAAAGTTTTTAAATCTCGGTTATCAACCAAAAACAGATTATAAAGATAATTGCCTATGAGGGATGTTTAATCGAGACCTTTCACCATTCTGTGTTAGAAGTGCTTCGTTAAATACAGAAAAAAGTTGTTTGGAGAGCATTCTCATTAATATCTCGAGAAACATAGGAATGGTTTCGTGGCAGGAGGATAAATAGTTAAAGCACTATAAAAATAAAATGAATATTGAAATAATATTTAATCAGATTTGGTTACAGCCAAATTTTTATCTGACTGGACGAGAAATAATTTTGCCAGTCTCTGGTTAACGTTTTCAATTGTGAGACAAAGGACCGTATTTATTTTGAAAATCTTTATATCACGTACTTCAACGTAAAAATGAAAAACTAAAAACAAGAGTTGAGGTAAAATAATGCATTTGCTTGCTGTGCTTATAATTGAACGATAAATAATCAATCATAACGTGTAATGAAGCTTATAACTCCAATTTCAAATGTAAATTAACCGACACATTTATATAGCGATTTCAATACTCGACTCACTGTGCATTTCGAGCTTATAACACAAATATCCGTATTAAAAATTATTTGATTAATATTTGAGTGGCACTTCACTTTATTAGATTGACAATTTTGGAACAAAAAATGTCAATTACAGAAGATGTTGGACGATTAAGTGAATAAAAGTTTTTGGAAATTGCAAACATCGCGTGCTTTTGGCATATTTTAAAGTTTCACGAATTAGCGGATACCAAACCGATGATAGATTCCTACCCCAAGCAACATAACACTTTTATATACGAGTTACAAATTTTTATGCAATAACAAAGATACTTTGGTCATCTTATTACTTATTAACAATTATTACAAAAATTATTTTGATATGCTTTGGCTGAACATTTTTCCTTAAAGCAATAAATAATGCTAAAGGTATCTTAAATTGTAATTCGTGTCAGAAAGTTTAAAATAAAAATTCAGAATTTCCAATTTCTATTTCTCTTTAAGCAACGAATTAGTAGGTAAACATAGTCATTAATTTCAAGAGTGGGCTATAAGTTATTCGCATAAATAAAACCAAGAAGTATTTTTTTGTATTCTAAGTCGCATCATCTGCTAAGGTCATTATTAACTAATTTACTATTTTGGAGATCTTATCTTCATTGTAAAAATTTTGGAACAAAAAGACGTACACAAACACTTAGGCCCTTGCCAGGAATAGAACCCGGGACCTCTGTGGAACGAGGCAGTGACGCTACGCTCTAGACCACACAGGCTGGCAAGAAGTACTAAAATATTTCAAATAAGAAAAAATTGATAACGAAGCAATGATTTACAAGTAATGTCTTAGATATCAGACTCAAACTAGTCCCATAAATGGTAACTTACACACCATAAAAAATCTTTGTTGCAAAAGCTAACCTTAACAATTGATTTATCGTAGTATTAGCTAAGGACTCGGCGTTTCCCGGTTATTTATTTATATTATCCCGGTACATTATTTTATTCGGGGTCACCACATGATTAAACCGGCATCGGAAACGCTACAACATAAAACTTATTACGACTCCCAGTAAATTGAAAGAGTTAAAAATACTCCCAGCAGGGCTAAAATACTCTGAGTACTAAAACAGAATAGAACTTCTCGCCCACTTACAGGATGAACGTTTTATTAAATACCATATTAAAGGTCATAAGGTAACACAGCGACTCGCATTACACCGTTTTCGATATAAAATCCAATGGTTTCCTCGTTATTTTCATACGACTCATTTCCACCCCCACCCCTCGCATTTATAAACGGAATAAAATTGTACACAATATTCTTGAAGAAAGACTATAAAATTATTTGGCCTCAAATACTTTTTTTTCGATTCAAATGTGTTTATTACATAAATTCATCGAATTCCCCCTTGGGGTCGTAGCCGTGTCTATCTCCAAAGTGTGTGGGTTTAGATCGCGAGGAATATTTTTTATCAAAATTGGTCTGTCCCTGAAACATATTTCTCAGAAGTGTGTTTACAACTTCCATCCCCGTGTTAGGGGATGAACTTAATTTAAATTCACATCCTAAATGTCAGAATGAGATTCAAAGAGCCCCATAGCACCAATTTCAATATCAAACTTCACTGTTTCCTTTTTATTTTCATATAACGTCCCCTACACCCCTATTATGAGTGGGTTTGAAATTATCCGCAAACAAATTCACAAAAAAACGCTATCTAATTATTTGAAGAAAAAAAACATAACATATGGAAATAACTGCGGTTTACATTTCAATTACTTGAGTTGACGTAAATTGCAGGTATTGCTGGTGTAAGATAAGAAAAGAAGACTGACCGCAGGGTGCGGAAAGGTGGGGTTTCCCTTGTCAATGTAATGGAGGAGCCACAATTCTTTTGGAAGGAAGAACCAGGTACTGGGGCAAGAACTCCGTGAGTCATCCCAGGTAACCGAACCAGAGCCAACGAAGGAAGCAGCTACCTCGCGAATACGGAATCCATATGTGTCAGTGCCAATTAAAGCATCAAAATGTGAAATGACTATATTTTTGCTGGCAAGAATCACCAAATTCATGACCCTGTATTAGATTGAGTCTCTTGTGGCATAATGAACCCTAAATATGTGTTTTCATATACTTTTTAATAAATTTTTTAATGTTAAAGTAATAAATTTGTCCTTGTTTAATTAAAATCTGATCTCCCCCCCCCCGTTTAAAGTAGAGATATGATACTCTTAACAGGATGTTTTATTGTAATTACTAATCTGGACATCTTTCAGCGATTCTGGACCTTGGCCAATCCGCTGAAAGAATTCTGCCCATACAAATTTACGGTTAACTAAAGTTCCTTGTCCATGATTTCTCTCGTGCCTTACAATTTTCTTGTTAAAAATTAATGGATGTAATAGGATACTCCATTGATAAATACAGATATTTGACCATTTTCTATGTCATACAAGTCATTTCTGCGACTAACCTCGAATAAATTTACCCGGAAATTATATTCTGAAAGGGAATTATGTTATGTACTCAAAACACGGGCACACAGATAAGTTTGCTGTATGCGTCGAAAAATATTTTCCTGATGCAATGGCCATATTAAACAGGAAATCCCTACACAAAGTTCTGCTTCAAAAGCGGTGTGCTTTTTGAAATTTTGAGTAACTGTATAATTGGAGGTGTTCACCGTAGAGTGCTTTTTGAGATAGTCAACAATGCACAAATGGCTCAAACTGGTTCCATAAGAAATCATGTCGTGGGGATCGTGTTGACAATTTTGTTCTGCACATTTTTTTACTTTTGTAATGAAACAATATCTATGGCATGAAGAAAGTTAATTTAAAATAAATCTACAGATTTTAATTTCTAAATGTAGAATTAATCATTAGCATTTGTTATAAAAACTATTACTGATGCAAATATACAAAATGTAATTAAAACTCATGTGCATTGGGGCACAACAATTATTTTGTATTAAAATTAGTAAAACCAATAAAAAACTGGTAAATAAAGCTATCCACGGAGAAACTTTCCCTCTTTTTCCCACGGAAATTACCCAGCGGGGGTTTCCTGTTGCCTTCCGCCGGTTGATGATGGACCCTCGCTGTACTCTTCCGTACAATCGTGCCAGCGGGATCGTGAAAATATGTAAGACTACTAGACCACAGAAGCTCGGGAGTTTCCTTTAGAATTCATTAATAAATATGTGTAGAAATTCTCCAAAATTCACAGTAAAATTTAGTCTTCAAATGATAAAAGTTAAGTTTTTTTATTCGTTCATATATAATATATGGTTAAATACACCTTCGAGGTATCATTTTGACCCTCTATTTCCTATTCTTTTAATGATTATATCTTGACTAATTTACAGTTCGTTTTCACCTTATAAACTATAATGTGCAAATGTTTGTAGGATAACTGTAAAACGCGTTTATTTTCGTTAACTCGTAGTTCTAAAAATGACTATTATATTTTATTGAACTATTATTTAAGGAAAAAATTATAGGGCTTGATGCACAGGAAACAGAAAATAAACATCATTAAAAGTACATAAATAATTATAATTATAAAAATTTGTGAGCAAAGAAATTCAAAAGTTTATAAAAATGACAGAGACGAATGAAATCAGTATCAAAGGAAGAAGGAGGATAAAGTTGTTTCATATTGAAAATCTTACAATCGAACATAAATCTAATTAGCCACTTGTTAATTAAGTTATTGTTAATAATTGATGTAGCCTTGATTGGCCGTCACGTAGATTTCACTTGCAATAAATTCAGCTAAAAATGGCGTATAATGATAATTACTTTTATGGTTCTACTTTTGCCCCTACTCCCAATTATAAAAGTTTTCGGTGCTGGAATTTGGTTGAATCGACGATTTTTCTCTTAATTGCAGCGAAGATTTATGTCATGGAGACGTTTCAGTGGCTGTCATCAATTAAAGGAACGTGCTTGGAGGAAGCTTTCTGGGAGAAAGCAGAGGACTAGATGACGTCACGCAGCTGAAACTTCATTAAATGGCCGGCGCGGAAACGTCGTTAATGGCAACACTGTCAGCCACTCAGCACTACGATTTCCATTGTTCGTTAGTATTTGTGCGACGTCAATCAGTTAATTTCTTTTTTAAGAAACTATATGTTACAACTTCATAACAATTAATTGACAATGGCAAGACGCAAATGAATTTCGATCGTTTGCCGTACGACTTTACCATTGCTAGGTTGTTGTTTGAAAACCATAAACGAAAAAAATTGAAGTTGTATCCTCACTTAGTTGATTCGCCAGATTTAAATCCCTCATTATTTTCTCTTCCCTAGTTTGAAAAAGGTTTCTGCCAACAGTGAAAAATTTTGGTCTGTGATTGCGTCTATTTTCAGGGGATACGTGGTTCGGTCTTTAAAAAGGTGAGCAAAGTTATTGAACATCGATGGGAAAAAATTATTGGATTTAACAGGACGTAGTGTGATAAATAAAGATATTTCACAATTTTTATGTCATACCAGGAACTTCTGCGAATAACCGCGAAGAAATTTCTCCGGAAAGAAGATTATGTTATTTACTCAAAACACAGACCTCGAGACTAGTTTACTGATTCTAATAGTATGTGTCAAAAAACAATTTCCTAAATGCAATGGTCATATTTAACAGAAAAATTAATTAACACGAATCATCCTTAACAACGTTTCCCCAATAGCAGCTTCATCGTGGATTTTGGAATTTAAGACAAAAAAATGGAGTTTTATTGGGGTGAAACGAGAAAAATTAGAGTAAGTGCATATTGCAACTGACAATCAGAGAGTTCGTTTTGATATAGTTCAAAATGCAGATACCATTTAAAATCATTTTTTGTTGAATATTTACACAAGAGATGTATAACTTGTGTGTTTGAACGATTATGACGTCAGATCGAAAGCTATCCAATGCAGAAATGGGAATATTGTCATTACCTATCTATTGTAAAGATTATGGGGTTTTATTAAAATTATTTAATAAAATTACTTGCGCTCGGATATAATATAATAATTTTATTTATAAAAAACAATAACCTTAAAAGGGGTCATTAGCGCTATTACAAATAAATTAATTAATTCTAGCGAACGATTTTTTTAAAACATAAGGGTTAATTACTCACTGGGGCAACCACCTGCAGCAGAGATTTCTTCACTTGACAAACCTGTTTTATCTTCAGTAGAGTTTTGATGCAGGTTACTAGGTGACCGAAACTTCTTTCTTCCTTCGGGTAGAATTGTAGATTTCCCCTCTGCCGGCGGAAAGTGGAATGAACATCGAACTGCCGGTGATTGAGGAAAGCCTAATTTTCCTTCTATTTTCCTCTAGCCTTCCTTGTTATCAATACCTTTTTACTAAAGAGCAACAATTCTCACCTCTCTCACCACATTTGTTCCACTCACCACCTTACTCCTCATTTTCAACATCCGTTCGACTCTCAGCTTTCTCCTCCCTTCCACGAACTGATCAACTCTCTTCCCTTCCACCTCGCCTCTCAACATCTAGAACCATTCTCCATATTTTTTGGCTTCTTACTTCCTGCTCAACTCGTGTATCCCTTCTCCAAAGGAAAACGCTATCCCACGTGATGTTTGATCCACCAATTCTCATGAGTCCTTCGTCCAGCCCGGGAAAATTTTCATGACACAGGGAAAAGTGTCCCTCGGTGATTTTAAAGGGTGAATGTTCCTTCTGTAAAACAAGCTTATATTATAAATCTACGGACATGCATTTCCCCCGTCCACAATAAGGCGTCAGAAAAAAAACTTCTTACCTGCTTCTTGCCAGTTAGAATGTTCTTACTGAACTTTTACATCCTTTAAAAATCCAAAAATTCGAATAAAATTTGGGACAGGTTCTGCTGCCCTACAATATCATACCCGTTACGTAATGAGAAGAATCTGATTTGATATATGAATTAAGGAGAAAATTCGGTATCGAAATGACATATTTAACTTTTGGAGACAAAAAATTTATTTTATTCCCCAGTGAAACTAATGTCTCTCAAAAAATAAATAAGTATTTTAAATAAATATTCTCTGCTACTTGAATAAAAACGGCTTAACATTCAATAATTTGTCTCCTGAACATAATCGACATGAAATTACAGTTTCAGTTATTTATGAAACACATTTAGATTTTAAATAAAATATACAAACTTCTGTATAAGGTTAATAAGTTACATTTTGTATGAATTTCAGTTATTGTTCAGGTGTGTATATTGAACTCATAATCAGCTATATAATCGTCACCCCAAAAATCGTTATCTCGACCGTCGACCGTGCATAATTCAACTTATTTATTCAAAGATGAGGTGTCAGTTATCGCCATTCCAATTTGTCTGCCAAGATAACGCCACATTGTCTCATTAGGTGATTACCCAGCTACGGAAGCAACCGTCCCACGTAGATAATATCACAGGATGCTGGGCGACAGGGACAGATATGCTACCCAATACACCTGATTAACATATCAGGGGCGTATATTCATAATAGTATCGATCTTTTCTCGAACGTACATCGATAATAAATAAATAATAAAAGACACAATTAATACTGTTGTCACACAAGTAACAATACGTGTCTAGTAAAATATTTTACACATAAAATTTTTTCATCATTATTCATTCCACTTGGAAAAAAAGATTTATATAAAATAGTTAGTTAAAAATTTTGTCGGAATGTTTCTTTCCGATTGAAAAAAATGTACTGTAAACAAATGTCAGTAATAGAGAATAAAATGGGATAAAATGTGACCATAATTCACAATAAACGATCTAGAATAAAGTTAAGTACTATAATTTTAGTTACGCACAATTAAGTACGCTGGACTTAACGTTTAGCAACCAAAATTAGCAATTTCTGAAATTAATTACTTGGTTTATGAGTATTCATAGACTGCCTTTGAAGGTTGCGGGAACTTAAACTAGTTTCCCCAATAATGATCCAATTTATATTAAAATACACTCTTATGTATCGCGAAAATTAATAAATAATTAACTCTGTGGTATATATTATTTTTTAAATAATGTTTTAATGGCATGTATTTATATAGTGTTCTAATACTTCCTAATATTGAAAATTGCATTAATATTTTATTGAGATACATCTGGAAGACCTATTAAATTCAGGATTGGTAAAACTTCGATGCGACATGTTAGTCGTTAAAAGAATGTCGGCTATGTAAATTTAAATTTATATAATCATTTTATATTTTAAATTTCCAAATACCCAATTTTCTATTTTAAATAATAAAACCAGTAATGAACCCCTCATATTTCATTTTAAACTGAATAGTAATTGGGCCTGAATTTATAATACTCTGCAGATTTGTATAGTATTAATACCTTAAAATTCATGTACATTAGACTTTCTTAGCCGATTATGTTAATATGGGATGCCAATTAGCTGAGATTTTCGAGTAGAAGAGCCATATAAATTTTAGTAATCTTCTTTATCTACATGTCGGGTTTTAAGTAACAACACAATATTTACTATTTAAAATAAAAAAGAAAAAAATTTATCACAAAAATTTCTTCAGAAACAAATAATAGAAAATCTTGTCTTTAGCGACTCAAATTAAACATTAATTTCTGAAAGTTTAAATAAAATTAGGGTATGCGACTCTTTATTTACGGTAATGTACTAGGTTCCACGGAGAATGGATAGTAGCAAGAATTGCTGTTGAAAACTTGATTATGAAAATTTAACGCAAGATAATCTTTTATCGCAGAAGCCAACGTTTCGGCATGGTAACAATTATGTGAAACAATATTCTGTATGGTCATAGAAGCCAATAAAATTATATAAAGAAAAAAACATAATAAAAAGCATGTAAGTCACTCACCAATCTTTTAAACAGGACAAGCAAATAATTATTCCGAAAGTGGATAACTAATAGTTCACACGCTTGCAATGTCTGTTAAAGGTTGTCTAATTATTTCATTTAATTTAAAACAGACGTAAAAATTCTATTACGATAATCGTTTAGACATCAAACAAATCGACAACGATACCATAACTCTATAAGTGATGCTGTCATCCTGCCTCTATCAACCATTGTCTCTTCTCATGTGATTAACTCAAAACCACATAGCTGAAATTACTTTTTTGGATATCACTACATTCTTACTTTTCTTAGTGTTTCCCCTTTTAATTGGATATTTTAAAATTAAGTTTCAATTCACCATAACTTCACTTTTAAATGATTATTACTAGAGTTTGTTTATACTCCAAAGGAAAAACTTTACAAAATCACTTATATTACGTCAGACTTTCGAAGGATTATATATTTCATCAATTTTGTATAGCTCGTAACTATATAAATATAAATATATGTATATGTATTTTTTATAGTTACGCTTATTGTCACAACACTACGTGCTTGTTGGCTCTTTGTCCATTCCACCACACCTTCCATATGGTCCACCGAAAGAAACCCCTGGCTTGCTTAAAGCTTTTAGACCACAGTTTCTTTTACTGTGTTGTTAGCTTGACCACCATTCGGCGTTATGGAGCCCACGTTGTACCACTTCCTTCATCACTTCTGTATAATTTCGACGTGGACGTTACGATTCATATAACGCGGTTCAATTTGTTGGGTTTTATGTTGATAATAATAAGAAAACAAGATTTTATTCGAATAATTACAACTGTATGTTACGTAAGTTTCTTAATATGATATATATTTGTTCACCGGCATTTATATTCTCTACAGGGTATTCGTGGCTTGTAAGAATAAATGATTAACGTATTGGCAAAATGGCAAATCAACCCGCTCATCCCAGGAGTTTGCAATATCACGGATTAACATTGGCGGAAGTGTGGCGGCTCTCCTTCTCGGTGTTGACTTAATTGATCCATAAGCTCTTCGCTGAAGAAGGCATCCAGTCTGCACTTTGCTGTGGTTGAGTCACACCCAAGCCTGATGATTTATGGGCTTCTAGACAACCAGCATAAGTCTCAGACCGTTAACCCAAAGTAGTACTAGTTGGCTGTTAAGGCCGAATACTCCCCTTGTATTGTTTGGATCAGAAAGCCAAATTCTGTTCTCGTCCACCATTTCATTATCTTGAATTCCTCCTTCCAGAGCCGTTATCTACCAATCACATTGCATTTCTCACGGGAAGATATTCCCTTGCCTCGGTCTTTCCCCAGTGCGAAAAATATATTTTCTTCAGGCGCCGCTTCTCTGTCCATTGTACTCAGATTATCCTTGGTCTAACCGCAGCGGCGTCTCGGCACATGAGAGTCCATTTGGCGACGTCCACTTTCCACTCCAAGGTTAAGCCATTTCCCTCGTTAAATATCGCTAGAATTTGGAACCATTACTAGGTTTAGTGGCCCGTTCTGAACCACGCGTGCTGTCGTTCTAGAACACAATTTCTAGAGGTCCACACCGATATCTGGAACATAGTTTTTATCGGTCCCCACTGGACCCCACACATAACCGTTCTGGAACAGAATTTCTATCGGTTTGAACAAGAGACCCATTCACAGTCGTTCTGATTGGGGCGTTTCTGCTTCCCTCCTTTCTCTCAAAAGTTTTACAAATGAACCCATTCACAAGTCGTCATTTTTAGTGACATCTATGAGCCACTACTTTCAGCCAGTGAGTTCTAGAAATTTACGTAGATGGCCCGTTCTCTAATCCCATAAGCTGCCACGACACTGCGTCAGTCTGTGTGCAATGTCGACAATGGCTTCACCGCAAAGACCGCTAACAATGTCAATCACCAGCGAGCTCCTTTATCGAGATTAAAATGCCGCCGGGTATACGAGTCTGTCTGGCCAACTGCTAAATTATTCGAATCATTAAATAATGTCTTCTCTTTCACATGTCCTTATTTACCTAACATTATCATCACTTGAAGTAATTAATTAAAGCACAAAATTAATATCCTTATTATATTATTTACAAAAACTTCTGCTGTAGGCAACCTATTCATAAAATTAAGGAGTATCGAATATCTCTCTAAAAACTTAGATCAGCTTATGCACGTGCATCATTCATGCAAAATTTTGAAAAATCACCGCAGGAATGGTTTACTTTGCATATTTCTATTAAATTGTGTGCTGTGAAATTGCAAAATAGGGAAATATTTAAGCCGAAAGTACATTATAGAAGAATATTTATTAAGAAGGATTGCCGACTGAGTTATAAACCCGTCCTCCAAAGTCTTAAATACTTACGCTACCTAGCGAATATATTCATGAAGTAACGAAGTTTGGAAGTATGAATGTATTTCGAACTTATAACTGGTGTCACTAATTTTCTTGTATAATCCACTCACCAGACTGATCTTAACCAGACTAATATTCCCCATGCAATATTTTTCCTCCTCATGGTAAACAATGCGACAGTAGCTTTGTGAAATAAAATGAATGAGTTTCGTGCGCAGTAGAGGAGATATTTTTTATCTATTAACAGTTGAATCTATTTGTTTACAAAAGTATTGAGTGCCCTTTAAAACCATCCAGTTATTTCCAATATTTATTTGTATCTGTTATCATTTCCTCCGACGTTATTTTCGATTAATTCTGTGTTACAGCTCTTCAAATGATTATATTAATTGTTTTTCTTATATATATTTCAAATTTACACTGAGTAATACTAAAGCCAAAATTGAAAATTAATAAAATTACTTGCAATCAAAGAAATTATTTCTCAAAACTTTTGTATAACATTATTTAGTTACTAAACAAAATTTATTTTAAGCAGAGAAAACGTTTCTTTTAAAATTAACTGAAGGTTACTTTCCATTCAAATTAAAGCAAATTTGGTTAAAGTGAGCGACAAAAATATATTATAGAATGTGCAATACCGATTCATTTACTGGTTCTCTGCCACCTTACACTCCTCTTAGTCAAACCTGCTACATCCTAAACATTATAACCGTATCACATTACAATCGTAATACATATTAAATGACGCTCAGGATAAAATTGTCATACAAAAGATTAGAAAATTTTGTACATAAATTCAACATGAACGTTTTATTTCATCTTTTTTATAATCATATTGCCTGTCCAACACAAACAATTTTAGTTAATAACCATCGTTTTAGAATAACTAAATGACGCTTTATTCTAATTGTATTAGAATCCGTTGCCATTAACACATTGATTTACACGATACCGACTTTTGCTTCTTCTTTCCACCTTCACTCAGGTGGCCACTATTGACCTCTAATTATGTAGTCGATGTGAAAGTTAAGCCACACTAGTTTATGGAAATATTTGTTTCGCTATCACTGTCTGCAACTAAATTATAGCTTCAGAATAGTACTTCAGTACTTTTTACCGAAACGATATCTGCACATTGCCGTTCTCCTGCAGTTCGCCGTATCACTCAAAAGTAGCAAACAAACGTGACTTTTTCGAAGCAGCAACGCTACATTCACCAATCATATTTCTCAAGATTCGGGCCCATCTATCAATTTTAGCAAATTCTACCCACTCTCTTAATTCAGTAAAACTCCCGATACCACATCACGCAACAATTGCGGCTTCAACAAACGCCACTGCTTTGTAAAGCTCCGCCTTCGGCAACACACTACACTGCTTCAATTACAGAACTTTTAAGCCCATTATCATTTCACTATTTCTAAACACAAAATCAAATATATATACATATATACATACATATATACAAATTTAAATTTCAACAAATATACATATATGATAAATTTAGTGTTATGTCTAATGG
Source organism: Eucriotettix oculatus (assembly GCA_034510155.1). NCBI lineage: Eukaryota > Metazoa > Arthropoda > Insecta > Orthoptera > Tetrigidae > Eucriotettix > Eucriotettix oculatus. The sequence continues at coordinate 259,305,970 of CM067376.1, read as the reverse complement.
CAAGATCAAGTTCGGAAAGTACTGTAGGTAGAACATTTCCTCTTTCAAAGGAAACTGTTGCAGCGAGGATTTGTTGCCTTCCGCGTGATGCCCTCTATAGGATTCGAGGCCGTGGTTAAATTGGGATAGTGAACCCCAAAATGTTTACTATTACTATCATTTGCCATTCCCGGGGTTCGATTCCGCGACCTCTATGTTGTGAATCAGCGACACTAGCTGCTAGATCACAGTAGGTCACCATATGTATTCGGGTTTTTTAATAACGAAATCATTTTAAAGGCATGAATCAAAAGTGAAAACAAGAGAAAGCATGAAAATCTTAAACACAGTATAAATATAGCAACGTTCCTGATTTTTTTAGCAAACGGACTCGTACCTAACCGGTGGTTTAATGGAGATGATATTCTGTCAATAGTAATTGTAGATGAAATATGTATTCTAATGACTGAAAATTTCTTGGTTTTCAACCCGAACATACCTGATACAGGTTTTCTACGGTTTTCCCTGCATCTCATTTAGGTGGAAGACTGGGTAGGATTCTTTAACTATAGCCCGGGAGCCCAACTCAAACCTTTGCTACCCTGCTCTACCTTCCACATCCTCCCATTTCAATTCCCTTCCTATGCTATTAAGGGGAAGTTGTCTGTTTCAGGATCACCCTCATGTAGCCTGTTATCAGTATTAGAATATAAAGACGACGTTTCTATAAATATCTCATTCATATCTTCATTATATGGCGATTTTTTGGCTGTTGGCCACGTTGTTGATTGGCGATCTTCCCGACGTTTCGCTCGAAGGCACCAAGCATTCTCAAGGCTGTTGTACAACAACAAAAAATTAAAATAACATAAGAATTGCCGACGATATTGCCATAATAAATGGCATGATCGTAGTCCTGGAGAAAGAGTTCAATATAAGGATTAATAGAGGGAAAACCAATGTAATGGAGTGTAGTATGGGAAACAGTGGGATAACAAAGGGTGTTAGATTGGGAAGGTATATTTTGTCGGAAGTTAAGGAATTCTGCTACTTGGGAAGCGTAATAACTAGGGATGGTAGAAGTATAGTAGACATAAAGAGTAGGATAGCACAGGCAAGGAAGGCTTTCGCGAAAAAGAGGGATATACGTACGGGTAATATAAGTGTGAATTTTAGGGAATCGTTGCTAAAAATGTTTGTATGGCACGTGGCGTTATATGGGTGCGAAACGTGGACGATAGGAGTTGGGGAAAGGAAAAGAATAGAAGCTTTTGAAATGTGGTGCTATAGGCGAATGATGAAAATCATATTTGTAGATAGAATCACAAACGAGGAAGTTCTAAACAAGAATAGGGAAAAAGCGAACAATATGGAGGACGTTGACTAAGAAAAGGGATAGATTAATAGGCCACGTTTTAAGTCATAAATATATATACTAAATTCTTTAATTATACAAACCACGTCTCAACATAGTTTAAATGGAGTAATGGAGCGGTATGATTTTTGTTTATTTTTATATTATTTTAATTTTTTATTTTGCCCTATTTACTTATTTACTATTTACTTTTGTACTTTAGTTTGAGTATTTATTAATTTTATGAATTTGAAGCATTGCCACCGGACTATGTCCATTGCAATGAAGCATCTCATAGATCCATATCTAGAAGACTTCAAGCTTGTATTAATAGGAAAAGGTGTCCGAACATTGTATTGAATGGGTGGTCATAATAATTTGGCCACTCAGTGTAAATGGCGCCGGGTGTGTTTTGTACTAGACTTACAAAATATTTTCGAATCAATTGTTAGTAAAATTAAACATTCATATATTTTAAGTTATTTCGCGTTAAATAGACCAAACACATGTCATCTATATTATTCTTATAATTAACATTCATTGTTAATTAAAAAGCTCAAATTTCTTATGTATGTAAATCAGTATGAATTTTTCGCATAAAAATCTAAACACATGGAGAAATATGTCCGTGCACGTGTTCTTTGTAACCCGGAAATCAGCATTAGGATTGGGAGTGCAAGGGGCGGAATTTTTTAAATATTTAAATACGGCCGATATTTGCGTCGAATAATTTTTTGGGGGTCAATTAATTGACAGTGTTCTCTCCACGTTATTTGTGTATAGATCAAATCAGTTTCAGCATGGCTGGGGACCCATAATACGGGTGTGGGTGGAGAGGCGTCATATAAAAATAACAAGAAAACAATCGATATTGGAGGACTGCAATAATGTAAATCATCCAGGATTCCAGACTACTCCGGGTCTATGTACCGGCCTATTATAAATATGATATAAAATTAATTGTTCCAATTGTAGTTTATGTTACGTCGTCCAAAGGAAAAACGGTATGATTTCGACACATAATCCTAATTTTAAATCAATTTACTTTAGTTTAAATCTGACTGCCTATCAAAATAAATATCAAATAGATTTAAACCATGTGAAAGCAGTCCTATCGCTTTTATCAAATTAAAACAGACGAAAACTATCGACTTAATTTAATACAGCAAATAAACCTATTAAAGAGTATCAGTAAATCTTGTCAATGCCGTAGCCATACCATAAAATACAAAAAACAAAATCAATCAACTTTGTAATTATTACCTCCAACATATTACAAAATTTTACTATCAAATAATAATTTCAGAAATCCTTTTAATAAAAGTAAACTAAACACTAATTATAAAACCTGACACCGAAAATCTCAAAGAATTATTTGATACCATATTTTAAATAATTTAAAACTTCTGTACTGCCATTAAAAACTATTATATATTCAAACGATAATAGAGAAAGCCACAAAGAATGATCGAAATGTCCATCTATATTTCAAAAATTCCGTTATTGTTACATTAAAATAGGTCTCGCAGCTAACCTGATGCAGGTTTTCTAGAGGTTTCCATGCATCTCTTTCAGGTGAACTACAGGGTAGGATCCTTAAAATACAAACTGGGAACTAGTCAATCCTTGGCTACGTTTCCCGACCTTCCACAACACCTCGTTTAAATTCTCTTCTTATGATATTAAAAGTAATTACCTGTTCTAGAATCACCCTCAGGTATCAACACTCCCCCCCCCAAAAAAAAGCTCGTTAAGATCATCGCTCGAAAAAGGATTTACGAGGACAATTACATTGATATTACTACAGCAACGATAATATTACCAATACTTTGCGGTTTGTTATATGTTATATTTAATCTACATAACATGTAGTAATGCCTGATTTCTAAAAGGAAAAAAATTAAACCATCTGTCCTTGGTACATTCTTAAATAAATTGAATTGAGAAGTAACCGCACATGATGACAGTATTTTAAATAGGATACAGCAGTAGATCTGTAGTATTATTAAGTCTTAGAAATAAAGCCCATTAAAATATATCATTAAAATTGACTTTGCGGCTAATTTCAGATTTGCATTTGCAGATTTAAAATGTGAACTGGATTTTGAAGAGCCCTGGAATAAAATATCGAGTAACGAGGCTTATACATAACCTCTACAGAAGACAGGCTGCAGTAATTCGAATAGAATATCAAGAAAGAAAGCCGTAATAAAGAAAGGAGTTAGAGGCCCATCTGTTTAAGAAGAAAGTTAAAACGGAATATGGAAAAGGAATCATACTGCAAGGAGAAGAAATAAAAACTACGCTTTGCCAGCGGTATTATAGTGTGAGGAGAGTCAGAACGAGACTTAGAAACCATAATAAATAGCATGAACGTGGACCTGGAGAAAGAATTGAATATGAGGATTAATAGAAAGAAAACCAGGTAATGGAGTGTAGTATGGAAAACAGTGGAATAACAAAGGCTGTTAGATTGGAAAGGGATAATTGAATGATGTGAAGGAATTCTACTACTTGGGAAGCGTAATAACGAGGGATGGTAGAATTATAGTAGACGTAAAGAGTAGGATAGCACAGGCAAGGAAGGATTTCGCAAAAAAAGGGGGAATTTACTTACGGGTAATATAAGTGTGAATATTAGGAAATCGTTGCTAAAAAAGGTTCTTATAGAGTTTGGCGTAATATGGGTGCGATACGTGGACGATAGGAGTTGGGGAAAGGAAAAGAATAGAAGCCTTTGAAATGTGGTGCTATAGGAGAATGCTGAAAATCAGATATCACTAACGAGGAAGTTTTTAACAGAACAAGAGAAAAGCAAACAATATGGAGGACATCATAAAATAACTTTCTACTGTAATTTATTTTAAATACTACACAAAATGTAGGTACGATTCATGTTTTTGTTTTTAAATATAAAATGCTTTAAAATAATATTTATAATTACTAAATGGTTCGATTTTATTTTGATTTCTGAGCGAATGTTGGTAGGCTAGCAGTTATAATTCTATTAAATAGAAAAAAATATTATTATTTTATTGCTGTAAAAGTGTTTAAAATTACGAAATAATTAATTCCTCATAAATTAATTGATATGCTGTAACGCATGAGTCGTCAGTACTCATGCGTTTTATCATGTAAAACTAATTGATAAATAATCGCCATTGCCCTTTAATTATTGTGACGCATACAAAACACTTGTCATGGTTCCAATTATGTCTCACTATATATGAAAATTTAAATGACAAGCCATGATTCGAGAGGAAGACTTAACCGGACTCTTAAATGGTATAAGGTAAAATGGTATAAGGTTTCGTCAGGCTCAAATCACCATGAAAATGTACAGGTTTCACATATAAATCATAAACATGATTATGTTATTGGTATTTAGCATGACGTTATAAACGTTGTCGATATGAACTGAACCTTTGAAATGGTTGAAACAATAATACTAGCCGATATATAAACACTTCCGTCCGCCGTGGAATAAACAGAGGCGCTCGGAGCATTCCAATTTCAGAGATCGACCAGGTGTGCGATGACATTAATCGTTTGTGAGAAGCATTTGATATTTCACTCGTAGCTTCCGATGTTGACGTCGGCTGCAGTATTCATCTCAATAACGTGATGGTGATTGCTTTTCCTGCAACATAAAAAGGAGTGAATGAAAGTAAACCTCTACCTAAGAATTATAAGATATCTATCAAGCAATTTCTTTTATTTTCAAATTATATTACGTCAATTTCAAATCATAATTTAATGCAACTGATGGTTTTAACAATCAAGTAATGAAGTAGCAAATAAAAAGACAATGAAAGTGTTTGAGTAACTAAAAACAAATCACGTCACGGAAATATTTTTTGCGTTCACCAATTGTGAAATTTAAGAAATTAATTAAGAGCTATGTTTTGGTACAGTCATGGAAGACAAAAGAAAGAATTAAGATAAAAGTGAAATAGTTAATGTAAAAGTAAAAGGTGACCGTTATTGTTGAGTTTCAATGATTCCGTTTGTACATTATTTTCTGTGTAGTAATATATATATATAAGATGGTTCTCTATAAATTTTTCTATTGTCGGAATGATGTAAATAAACTATGTGTTGCTCTGTAAACAAAGTTTTATTTCAATTAGTTGTAAATTACAAACATAACATTAAAACTACGCTTATACACCATTTACCTGTAAACAAAGAAACGACATTAAAAGTTTATTTATAAATTAGTCGATTCCGTTTATGTTCACTCGCACTATTCAGTAGCCACATAACTCCATATTGGATTCTCCCCACTGTCGACTCCCGTGATTGGTAATGGCGCGGCGAGCGGCAAAGTTTGAAATTACAAATTGAAGAAATACATTTTCTTTACATATATATATATATATATATATATATATAATTAATAAACTCTCTACCCTTAATTTTATTACAGTAGGCTGCCTACAGTCGAGGAATTTGTAAATTTAATATTGATATGTATATTTTATTGTATTAAGTGTATTGTAATTTAGTGTGATCAGCTGGATAAGGACAGGTGACAAGAAATACACTTTATTAATAAAATGTATGTTTTATCAATACGTTCAGACAGACTAGTATACTTGGCGGAACATTGTTCCCGACAAAGGCTGCAATGGAGACTCGTTAGAATGGTGCACGGCCGCGATCAGCTCACGTGTTTGAGAACATGCAGAGATTGATGCGTTTCACTCCCGGGTTCTGATTGGTCATTAGTCAATAAAGTTGAAATGGTAACGTAAGCTTAATATAAGTTGAAGTATGATGTACTAAATATTGTAAATTTTTCAGATATTTGTTCTTGTATTATACCTTTAAGTTATCCATTTCCACGGATCCCTGTGTGGGCCCCTGGAAAGAGAATATCATGATAAAGTCAATACATATTTCGTTATTTGATTATTTTATTGCTTTTTCTGTTGTTAATTTGACGATAAATATCAATAAATTTAATTATAGAATTTATGTAAATTCATAAATTCTGTTTTCATTACTTAAACCCAAGTTTTATTCAGCAGTTAATTTATTATTTGATTATAAAATATTCTTGGAAATAATCATGCAACTTGATGTCATAAAATTTATTGCATTATGTCAATGAAGAGGAAGGTTTGTTGACGACGGATTGTTTATCCATGTGGAACTTGACATTGTACATGTATTATTTGATAGTCTTTTAGTTTGTCCTATGAACAGATAATTTTGGATAAATTTACAATAGGTTTCGTAGATTTTAAGTGTGTCGTTAGAGATTTTGAAGAAAACCGTATACTTTCTTTTCTTCCCGTCAATTCTAATTTATTATAGGTAATTCTACTTCTTTCTGCAACAAATAACTCTGTAAGAATTATCAAAAGAAATATTCTGCCAAGAATACACTTCATTACAATATGTATAGATAGTATATATATATATTAGTTATGACCGAGACTTCGTTCACGTGGAACTTGGACAATTACTTCTTTTCCTTTTGCCCTAAAAACGAAACAAAAGTTACAGAATTTTGCTAAATTTAATTCATTGAAGTACGGTAACATTTATATATCTATTTTATTTTTAGTATCTAAGCTTCAAGAAAAACCTTAAAACTCGCAGTTTGTTTTGAACAGGTCCCGCTTTCACACATTTTGAAGCATATTTGATTTAAAGTTTCAGACAGACAGAAATTTCAATAGGAATAGATAATATTTATTTGATTTGTTTTTAAAATGAGCAATTACTAAATATTAAATTTTATCTGACACAAAAAATAAATCCAATTTATGTATACATCGTATCTACGATCTAAATAAGTTTATTATTTCTCAGGGAGTTAACACTCTGCCAGTCTCAGTCTAACTGAAACGTACTTAGTGATTTCGTTTTTATATATTGTAAAGGTAAGTTATAAAATACAACCCAAAAGAAATGGAAAATTTGTTTTTTGCATATCAGACAAATTATTTCTTCCACATTTATTTTCCAGTCAAACTGACTGTTTCCGATTATGTAAACAAGATTTTAAAAAGAATAGAGCCAAATATCACCAGATAGTGAGATCATCTTCTTTCAGTTGATTACCGAGGAAGTACAACGCATCATTCATAGAAATTCTTTCCAGGAAATAATGCTGTTTTTAACAAAACTTATTCGTAAAACACTCTATTCACTTTTTCAAATATTTTGGAAAATATAGAAAGAAATAGATATGTTAAATGGTGAACTTTTTGTAAAGTGATAAAATTGTTGGTATATTTAACTAATGGACATAAACCAAAATCGTAAAACAGGAAGTTAGATGTGTCAAAATAAATATTAAAAATAATTAAATTTTTAATGGACTTGTAGAGAATATAAATCAATTTTGTCTTAGTCGTTATTCTCTAGTCTGCTTTATTTTTAATGTGAACTGAAGATTACGTTTTCTTTGGATATGTATAGAAAAATATATCCAATGCTAGAATATAGGGAAATTCTCTCTCCATGTATTTCTAAAAGGTGATTACACATAGAGAAATAATATATCTGATAAGATTAATACAAGGCATATTATGGCCAGGTATAGAAACACAAACTATCCCTTTGCTAACATGTCTTTGATGCTTGCTCGTGATTGAGTTCAGCAACGTCAGTTGAAGTGTGAACACGTGTACTAAACCGAAATGCTATTTAAAACCAATCGTATTCAGTGTTCGAGCAATTGACTAAATTATTCTGTCATGCGTAGCCACGGTTCACCGGATTAACGACGGCCAGAACGGTTTAGGGGGGTCAGAGAGGAACATAGAGATCTCGCAGCATGTGTAATGAGACTGTCGAGGATGCTCTCCAATACCTCAATTACAAGTCGTTGAAGCTGTAGTGTTCCAGTGCATTCATTAATATTTTCAAACAGTCCTCGTTCGGAAGTGTGAATGAAGGGATGATGCACATATTTGTATCATTGTTTCATCAGGTACAATGTGTATAATTACGAAAAGTGTTAACCGACTCTTTACACATACTTTAATTGTAAGATGAACTTTGTTGTTGTTGTTGTGGTATTAAGTCCTAAGACTGTTCTGATGGAACCCTACATGATAACCTAACTTGCGCAAGCCTTTTCATTTCCGCATAACTAGTACGTCTCACATCCTACCTAATATGATTAGCGTATTCCATCCTTGACCTCCCCTTCTTCTGTCCTTACCACACACACTTCCCTCCAATGCTAATTTTACAAGACCCTCATGTCTTAAAACGTGGCCTATTAATCTATCCCTACTCTGTGTCAACGTCCTCCGTTTTGTTTGCTTTTCTCCTGTTCTGTAAAAACTTCCTCGTTACTGATATCTGATTGTCAGCATTCTCCTATAGCACCACATTTCAAAGGCTTCTATTCCTTTCCTTTGTGCAACTCCTACCATCCAAGTTTCGCACCCATATAACGCCACACTCCATACGAACAATCTTAGCAACGATTTCCTAATTTTCACACTTTTATTACCCGTAAGTAAATTCCTCATTTTAGCGAAAGCCTTCCTTGCATGTGCTATCCTACTCTTTATGTCTACCATCCTTAGTTATTAAGCCTCCCAAGTAGCAGAATTACTTAACTTCCGTCAAAATATTCCTTCCCAATCTAACACCCTTTGTTTTTCCCGTACTACACTCCATTACCTTGGTTTTCACTCTATTAATCCTCATGTTGAACTCTTTCTCCAGGACCCCGTTCATGCCATATATTACGGTTTCCAATTATTCTTCTGACTTCCCTAATACAGCAATATTATTAACAAACAGATGAAAATAATCTTAGTTATTACGGAACATAATAAAAATTATTAACACAAATAAATCTTAAGTCAGATATATTAATAGTTACGTATTGTAAAATTGAAATGTCCCAATTTTTATTTGTGAAGAGGAATATCAGATTTATGTACAACGATTTATGTGTAAGAATATAGTAATAAATAGTGGCACACATACATGCAATTAAAATGATAATGACGTAAATGGATCACAAAACATAAATAATCGCACGTATACAATAATATTCTTTGGCTAGGTAGTATGAAATTAAGAAAAGTGATAATAGGATACGTTACGAAATAAGTAAAAATCATTCATATTTACGTAATCAATTATTGTATGAAACGAATTTCACGTGTCACTGGTAGAATAAAACGCAGAAGCATACGTCCAATGGAACATAATCATTTATGTATCTGTCAGTCCAGCAGACGTCAGCTTCAATCAACCGGACTTGCTCAACTCAAATTCACTGTCATATAATATAATAAAAATTGATACTTTTTAATTTTTTATTGTTAAAAGCTATATGAGGGTGATCCAGAAACTGGCAACACCGCTTTAATAGCATTGGAAGTGAATCGAAAGGGGATGGGGAAAAGCGGAAGGGAGAAAAAAACTGTAAAGTTGGCAAGTAGTTTTTTTGGGGGGGTGAGGCTAAAAGACTACGCAGACATCCCGAAATAAGACAGTCCCTCAATATCATAGGAAAGGAATTGAGAATGGGAGATGTGGAAGGTGAGGAAGTCAGCCAAAGGTCGAGTAGCATCATACCTAAAAGGGATGATGAAAAACCCTAGAAATCCTGCATCAGATAGGTCAAGGTATTGGGTACTATTCTCAAGTCCTTCGGAATGACGGGAGATGAGTTTGCTGTGGGTCAAAGCACTCCTTTATCCATGTATCCATCAGTTTTAGAAGGCAGCTGACCCACTGGTCCAATGGGAGCAGCGACAAATCTTACTTAAAGACCAAGGTCGTCAACACCAATACCTTCGAAAAATATGAAGTTGCCTCGGCATGTAACAACTTTGAAATTAGAGGGCGAATGAGGCATCCGCATTATCTAACTATGGAGAAATACCTACAATGTTACGTTTGAGTGACGTAAGACCGCGTCGGTTCACGTGATCCAGGTATGTGCTGGCCTGAAAACTTGTTTCATAAACATGGAGAATGAGAAAATTTGAGGCAGAAAATGATAGATATCACTGTGAATGCCAGGTTCTGATTGGCTGATTTTCAGTGTTTTCTGGAGAACAGAAGGAGGCAAAGACGCTTTGCGACAGAACGCAGTGGTGTGAAAACACAAAGTTGGCAAAGTGGTATCTAGAGCTGTCTGGAGACGTGATTTGAGCAATTAGTGGATTGCGTTTTGAAGACTCAGCTGAGGCTGTGTGATGGAGTAGGTGGTCAATGATATAGCTACAGTCAAATGGAATTTAGTGAACTTTTCATAAACTTTAGAAAGTATTTATGAGTTAAAAATAATCGTAAATTTATTGTTGTTGTGATATTCAGTCCTAAGACTGCCGTGATGCTAGCATATCCTGCGCAAGACTTTTCACTTCCACATAGCTAGCACACCACTCTTCCTCCGTAATCTGCTGACCGTATTCCAACCTTGGTCTCCCCTTCACTCAAATGCTAATTTTACAAGACACTCATGTATCAAAACGTGGCCTATTGATCTATCACATCTCTTGGTCAACGTCCTCCAAATTGTTCGCTCTTCCCCTACTCTGCTTATAACTTCCTCGATAGAAGCTCTATCCACCCATATGAGATTCAGCATCCTCCTATAACTCCACATTTCAAAGGTTTCATTTCTTTTTCTTTCTGAAGCACCTACCGTCCACGTTTCGCACCCATATAATGACAAACTTCATACGAAACATTTTAGAAATTATTTCCAAACATTTATACTTGTATTACCCGTTAGTAAATACCTCGTTTTCGCGAAAGCCTTCCCTGCCTGTGCTATCCTACTCTTTTTGTCTACTATACTTCTACCATCCCTAGTTATTACGCTTCCCAAGTAGCAGAATTCCTTAACTTCCGTCAAAATATTCCTTCCCAATCTCACACCTTTTGTTTACTCACTATATCCCTTACTACACTCCATCAGCTTGGTTTCCCCTCTATTAATCCTCATATTGTATTCCTGCTCTAGGATCTCGTTCATGCCATTTCTTAATGGTTTCTAAGTATTTTCCTGATTGCCCTAATACTACAATATCATCGACAAACCGCTGGGTTTTTATTTTTTTACTTTCAGTATGATTTATTTTCCATATTCCGTTTTAACTTTATTCAGCGTCTGCTCTATATATGTTAAAGTTCATGGGCAACAGACTGCATCCTTGTCTAGCTCCAAATATGATTTCTGCTTTCGTTTCTTGATCTTCAATCTAATTAATGCTGACTATCTTCTACAGAGGTTACGGATAAGCCTTCTTTCTGGATATTTTCTTTATCAAAGTCTTCTTCTAAAAACGAAACTGCATGAACTTGGCCCTTTTTTTTCTTCGCAAGTCTTCTAAATTTATACGCAAAGTCAAAATTGCTTCTTTGTCCGTACATTCGTCCTATTATCAAACCAAAATTTTCCCAATCCGTATTCTATTTGTCTTTCCATCCCCCCATATACTATTAGATCTGATAACTTCGCCGAACATCAAATTTTGTACGTATTTTCCACATCGATGTTTTCCCTCGTTAAATTATTTTGTTAATAAATTTCCCAGTATCTTTTAATCATGTCTAAATTCCTCTCAACTTTCCAGCCGGGTCAAAGAGATTATCAGTGACATTTCAATGGCTTGCTCTGACATCATCTTCAGACTTCATTCAGACCCGGTTGGAAACCCGATAGGAATTTATACATGCCATTCACCGGAAAAGACCTCGTATTTTAATATCTTTTAATTACCCTTTTAATTTAATTCCCCAACCCATCCTACAGTGTTAATTCCTTTCTGAAGATCCTTCATTTTCAGTCTGCATTTCATAATAAACAGATTATCGTCCGAGTTCACATTTTCTCCTGGGTAGGTTTTGCAGTCCAGAACCTGATTCCTTTATGTAGTGCAATTTGTACCTGCCCGTGTTCTCCGGCTTCTTCCATGTGTAGAGTCTTCTTTCGTCATTTTGAAGCAGTTATTTGTCACTAATAATTTGCGTTAAATTCAAAAGTCCACAATCCCCAACTAAAGAGCATCCTCTTTCTTTTTCTATTACCCCACCCAGTCACTTATCATAATCAAATTGACGTTTCCCTTGACACAAATAATTATCACTTCAATTTCTTCGTAGATTTTTTCAATATCTTCCTCCTCTGTGGCACGTCCTTAGCTGTGGTTTTCTGTCTAACTTTATGTTAAATAACCTTTTAGTATATTGTTCATAAAAACTATTATTTAGTAATAACTATATTGTTCATAACACGTTATTCGTTGGGGCAACGAATGATTGAGATCAGTTCCAACAAAAAATATGTTATTGTGATACCCAAGAAAATATCAACCTGCATAACTGGGACCTACACCTCTCCCTTTTTCTTTCATGTCCAAAATATAATGTGTACTAGAGCATACTATTAAGAATTTTTCAGAGCATATAAATAAAACATCGAGAAATAAGGTTTTACCTATAACTTCTACAGAAGGCAGTCAGCAGTAATTAGAATTGAAGATCAAGAAAAGAAAGAATAAATCAAGACGAGTAAGAAAAGGATGCAGTCTGTCAGCCATGCTGTTTAATTTATGTATAGATGGAACAGGAGATGTTGAGCGTTAAAACGGAATATGGAAAAGGAGAAGAAATAATAATCTTACGGTGTTCCGATGATATTGTAGTATATGGGGAGTTAGAAGAAGACTTGGAAACCATCATAAATGGCCTGAACCTGATCCTGGAGAAAGAATTGAATATGAGGATTAATAGAATGAAAACGAAGGTAATGGAGTGTAGAATGGGAAACAGTGTAATAACAAACGGTGTTAGATTGAGAAGGGATATTTTGAAGGAAGTTAAAGAATTTTTACATGGGCATCATATTTAGGGATGTTAGAATTATAGTAGACATAAAGTGTAGATAGTACGGGCAAGAAAATCTTGCACAAAAAAGAGAAATTTACTTACGGCTAATATAAATTTTATAAAATTACTAAATTTATAGAGAGGAAAACAATAGAGGCCTTTGAAATGTGTTGCTTTAAGAGAATGCTGAAAATCAGATAGGTGAATAGTGTCTCTAACAAGGATGTTATTAGAAGAATAGGGGAAGAGCGAACAATATGAAGGACGTTTACCGAGTGAACGAGCAAGTTAATAGGTCAGGTTTTAAGACATGAGGGTCTTGCAAAATTAGCATTAGAGAACAGAGGAGGGAGGACAGGGATGGAAAACGCTAAACAGATTAGGGAGGATGTTGGGTGTGCTAGTTATGCGGAAATAAAAGGCTTGCGTTAGATAGGTTAACATGGAGGGTAGAACCAGACTAGTCTTAGGACTGAATATCACAACAACAAGAACAAAATGAAACTCTAATTTAGCATCTAAATTACGATTTAGCACTTGAAACGATTTCAAAAAGTACTGATGGAAAAATAGGAGATCTTTTTAAAGGCAGCAAGAATATAAATATCAAAGAATTAGTATGTAATGCTGTATTAAATTCTATTTTCTTAAAGGGCGATTTGATTTTGCTCTTTCCTAAAAACAATGACAGTCTTTGTGAATTCAGAACCACAGTCAGCTATTGTGACATTTGATAATATTTTGAAAATGATTATTAAATACTGGCGAGTTTTAAATAGAGTAATCATGTTCGTCCTTAGGAACAGTTTCCATTAAGAAAAGTAAAAAAAATAATATCATTATTTTTATATTGATTGTAGAGGCCGTGGGAATGTTACTACTTCGTCATGACAGCTTATCCTCTGCTATTAGAAAGCGCATTACTCAGCTTTCGACAGATAAAACGATGTCAAAACACGTCCAATAAAATAACGTAGGTCATCTCTGGAAGCGTTCAAATTTATTGATAATATACAAAAAATGTATAAAATATTTAGAAATAACAATTTTTTTTTCATTTTTTCATCACATATTAAGTTTTGAATTGATTTAATACGAATAAACATAGTACTAAACTCTGTGCAAAGCGAAGCTACAGTATCTGAAGAATTGTTCTGTGAAGAGTGGAAATCGCTGGTGATTGATTGTTCGTTTCTAAGACAACGTGTTCAAAGCTACCTACTAAAAGCACTGACTGATCCCACTTTTGCTTGGACTTCATTTTACTGTGTTGTATTTCATTAAAATGTGGGCTTGCTTTAAACCTTTGTTTCATACATTTTGGAGAGCCTGGCGGTTCATCTGTGGAAAACCAAAGAAAAGCATGTTCGTCGTGGAATTTCATGCCGACGATGAAGAAGTGCTCATTAAAAAGTGTGAAAATCAAGTTTAAACATAAAATAAAGAGGTGAGTTCACTATTACAATTTTACGTTCTATATAATCGAATCTCTCAATTATCAAATGCACTTTTTGAAATTCTATATTGTAGAAATTAATTAATTTTGTCACGGCAGATCACCCTTCGAATTCCACGTCTTCACGGGCCAATCACCAATGAGGCCAAACCGTTGATGTTTTAGTCTTAAAACCCATCAGCTATGTGGAGGTGTTCAATAGCTTTACAATGAAGTTCGTTCATTCCCGTCAAAAGTGCGATAATGTCTCTGACTAAATTCAACGAAATCTTCCATGTGAGTGTTTAAATTCCATTCGTATTTTCATTTATTGTATGTATATATTTAATTTGATTATTACCGAAGAGTCCATAGTGACGGAGAAATGGTAATACATAAGCTGATAGGTCTTTTGGAGTATTTCATAATTTTCCTTATCACATTTGTCAGGTGGAGCTGGAGACGAATGATCATTCCCACTATCATGAAGATTCAAATTAAATTGATGGAGGATTGTTTAATATCCGTCCTAAATGCTAAATCATATCATGTTTAGGCGTACCAAGAAAATATTTTCAAATTATCAAACTTGACAGTAAATGTGTCAATAAGAATATGATTTCTCAGTTCTGGAAAACCATTATATTTTTTCTATACTGAATGCTAATTTACATTAGCTTCAGGTCTACCAAGAAAATATTTTAAACTATCAGACTACCGTGAATATGAGAAAACGAATATCAAATTATTTTCGGTGTTTGAAACTGCCAAATTATGAAGACAAAGTGCAATTTTTGCACATCTATAAGTGAAGGGTCAATACATTATTTACCACCACAATGAATGCTAAATTACTTATCCTCAGGCTTGCAAAGTAATGATTTACCAAAGTCTACAGTACATACTTGAGAGTAAGCATATAATTTATAATTTCTGTACTACTTCAAGTGAAAGTGATGAACGAATATTTATCTTATTTATTATCCTGACTGCTGTCACTTTATTTTCAAGCTTGAGAAAGAAATAATAAATTTACCTATCTCGACTGAAAATGTAGAAATAAGTACATAAATTGTTTTTGGTGAATGAAAATCTTAGCTTAAGAAGACAAAGTCTGTATTCTATAATACTTCAATTGTAAACTATGAAGGACTTATACATTATTTATCAACATTTTGGATGCTAAATGCTTAATCTTCTGGCTTATAAAGAAAATATTTTAAATTTATTGAATTTATTGTAAATACGTGTTAAAGCCTGAAAAATATAATCGTAGATTGAAACGTTCAAGTTATGAACACAAAGTAATACTTCATGTGAAAAATGGTTGACTAGTATAACCAACTCGACATTGAATATTGAAATATGGTGTTACAATTATTTTTTGTTTGAAACTGACAAGTTTTAAAGACAAATTGGAAATATAGTACAATCCTGAACGCTAAATCACTTAATCTTCGGAATTACAAACCTGTTTCTTTTTTCTAAATGTCGAACTTGACCGTAAAGATGTGAAGAAAACACACAAAGTAATTTCGGGTTTTGATCTTTTAAGTTATGAGGAAGAAGAGGAATATCTTTAAATATTCATGTGAATTTTATGGATGACAATAGAACATTAACGAATTCTCTGCTTAATGTTAATCCGTCCTATCTCCAGGCCTACAAAGAATTCTCAACTCACTTTCCCGTAAATATGTACTTCAGAATATAAGATATTTTCGCAGTTTTAACTCTTTAGTTTGCGAAAACAAGTGGAAATTCTTGCAATTCCAAGTGAAAGTGATATTATATAATTGATATCCATGCCGAATGCTATATCACCTGTTTAGGCTTCAAAAGACACATTTTCTTTCCTAAATCTGTAAATGAGCATACGGTTGGCGTTTGTAAATGTAGATTTGCGAACAAATATTGGAGATTCTGTAAACTTCTTTCAACATTAATATTCTTGTTTTCCCGAAGTAAATATTTTAAATTATTTGTGTGTTTTTATTTGATTTTTTCTTATATAGCTTAAGTTGTATTTGTTGAAAATATCAACACTATATTATCAGACAAGTCAAATTATGAAATATGTAAAAATAATGTTATTAAATTATGTCATTGATAAACTAAAAGTAATCTTCAGAAGGTTAAAAGTTAGTAATCATATTGACAATGACATTGACTTTATTCGTTACTTCCGCTAACATAGCAAGAGCCTATGCTCTACCCAAAATTTATAAACCTAGAGTTATTGTAGCTTCAACAAATAGTCCCCTCCACAAAATTTCAACTTTTTTGTACAATTTGTTAGAAAAAGGTTTAACTGTGAAGTACATTTTTCTGTTAAAAATTCATTACAATCAGTAGAGAACTTACAAAATCTTAATGTACCTAATGGTCATATTTTAGTTTTTAGATGTTGTTTCCCTGTTCAATTCATTACCTAAAAAGCTTAATCATAGAAAGTTTCAAAAACAATGGGAAAACAATTTTTCATATTTTACTAGGAATCTTTGATTTGCTTGCTTTACTCAACTTAATTCAACTTATTTTTCACTTCATAATTCTTATTATCACCAAATAAGTGGATCTCCAATGGGAAATTCTTTGTCCCCTTTCTTTGCAGAGATTGTGATGAGAGATTTGGAAGCCTTATGAATCGCATTATTAGATTTTAAACCATTGACATACTTCAGATACGTTGATGATATTTTTTTTATCAATCCAAAAACTTAATTAGATAATTTCATCCAAATTTTCAATAGTTATCATCAAAGTTAAAATTTTACTTATGAAATAGAACAAAATAACTATTAATTTTATTGAAGTTCTGATAAGTGTTCAAAATAAAAAAGTTATAACCAATTGATGTCATAAATCTACATATTCAGGTAGAGTTCTTAAATATATGTCCAATCCCCCCATTGCTCAAAAGAAAACCTTCTGGTAGATAAGGCTGTCAAGTTGTCACATCACAAATACCGCAGGGAAAATATACACAAAGTTACCAATATTCTATTACTAAATTCATACCCAATCAATTTCATTAACAAAAATGTCAAAATTTGATTGAATAAAATCCGGAATTCCAACAATGATTTATTTGTTAAAAAGTTTAATGACAGAAAAATGAACTTCATAATTTTAACGTTACATAGCTAACATACAATATAAGCTAATTGACTTGTTTCATATCACGGTGTGGATGTTGTTTTTAAATCAATAAATTCAAAATATTAAAGACAAAATTAACTTTCTGGAAAGACATTGTGATCTACAAAATTAATTGTTTATATTGTAACGCATTATATATCGGACAAACTAAACGACATTCAAAAGTACACAGTTGTGTCCAAACACATGCATATTAATAACCACAATTTTGATTGGCAAAATGTGGTAATTTTAGGTGAAAATAATTACTTCTCGAGAATTATGAGTGAAATGTTGTATATGAGGTGCAACCCTCATGCAATCAATGTTAGAAATATCACGAATAATTTAAACCGAATTTGCGATACTCTTTTGCTGTAGTAGTTTAACGCTTTAATATTCTTCTCCGTTGTTAAAATTTAACTGCCGAAAGCACTCATTGTTACACATCATTTCGGCCGTAACTGTCGCAGGAGATGGTCCATGCGCGACATCAAATTCTTCACAAGTAAATTCGATAATCTTTACGACTGAGGGAGTCAAGGAGTAAATAGGATGTATTGCTAAATTTGTAAGTAAAATTCAAAATTGTAACATAGAATTTATTGTAATATTATATTTGTAGTAATCCTGAAGAAGTCTCAAAATTGAGATGAAACTTCGCTTTTGTTAATAAATAGATATATATTTAATGTTGACATTTTTGGTCGTATTTTTATTTATAGTATTTTGTATTTATTGTTAGTCTACGATTGGGCGTAAGTCCGGGGGCAGATACAAAATGAAATTACTGAAACATAAATGCTCCTAATCTAAAAAGAATAATCATAGTCCTTTTAAATTTCTATAGCCCTGAAAGATAAAAGAAAATCACTACAAAAATTATATTTACTTAACACTTCACTTTGAATTTAACATTTAAATTTGAATATGCATTTATATTATTCAAAATAACCACTTCACATGTTTTTTGAGATTTGTCCTGAATTTACTTTCCTGAAGAGAATTCCCTCCAAACACTCCCACGGGTAAATTATTCCAGTTGTTGATGGTCCTATTTAGAAATGCGAATTTCCCAACATCAGTTTTTTGCTTTCTACATTTTACTTTGAAAATAACTGGGCTTTTGCATTTTGGAGATAATTCCAATCCATTGTTTTTGCCCCGTATAAGCTCTTCCGATGCTATTAAAGGGGAGTTGCCTGTTTATCCACCAAAAAATCTATAGGGATCCCAACAAGCCACCCCGTATTCCAAATTTGGTGTAAATAAGGATAAATATGCCGCCTCCTTTGATTTTGAACTTCCCTTTTTAAGTTTCTCATTATGAAATGTAAGGAATTCCACGCTTTTCAGGTCGTGAAATTCATACGTTCCTCCCACCCAAGTCTGTTGTTGAAATATATCCCCAGACATTTGCAGCTCGTTACTCTTGAAATTAGTCCCCACTTATTCTATATTGTCTCATTTAAAAAGGTGCCTTTTGTAAACGAGATTTATCTACTTTTCTTTCCATTAATTTTCATTTTATTTTCCTGAGCCCAGCCATTGACTTTATCTATATCTTCTTGTAATAATATCGCGACTTGCTCGTTCGTTATCTTTCTGTAGATGATGCACTTTTACATAGTAAGATTATTCTAAATATAATTGTGCAGTTGATCTTCCGATATGAATGTTAAAACGTTGTGTATTTGACTCGGTATTATTGCAGAGATTTAATGTTGAGAATGGAGCAATGGTTTTAGTCCTGATCTTGTCGAGGTTGTTGCACTCGAAGATAATGAGTTTAATCGTTAGAGCAGTATTACTGTGCGTGCATTAAGGGATCTGAAAAATAAGAGTGGGTAGTATTAGTGTGTAGGGTTCCAATGATCCAGGTCGTCATAGTTGTTGATTTTCGTGTGAAAGTGCCGTTTTTTCTTTTGCTGTTAACATGTAATTTTTTCTAATCCGCTCAGTATATTCCATCCTTTGCCTCCCTCATCTGTTCTTCCCCCACACACTTCCCTCTAATGCTAATTTTACAAGACCCTCATGTCTCAAAACGTGGCCTATTAATCAATCCCTTCACTTAGTCAAAGTCCTCCATATTGTTCGCTCTTCTCCTATTCTGTTTAAACCTTCCTCGTTAGTGATTCTCCCTCTACCCATCTGATATTCAGAATTCTCATTTTACCTCATTTCAAAGGCTTATATGCTTTTTATTTCTGCAAGTCCTACCGTCCACGTTCTATATCTAGGTCATTCTCACAGGCTGCGATATGCGCCACATAACAATGATAATTTACACCGCCTTCATGCCAGCCGTATAATTACTCATAATTACTCGACTGTTATATCCTAACAATAGTCAAAGAGTGATGCGTGCTTTGTACCATTCTTGCGGCATTTACTTTTTTCCATCAATTAAAAGAGGAAATTTCGAGGAAATGAAGGTAAAACTTTCTATTACACCTTTCATGGCACACGTATCTGTGACAAAGGTGTATCCAAACGTGAGTGCCACGCCCCACATGGTGGCTATTTGATGGTATGGGCGAATGGGGCGAGGGGGAAATTAAAATTTTGTTCGTCTAGCATGTAAAGGCCAACCGCCTGCTATGATTATACCTGTACAAAACTTAAAAAAAAAATTGGTGTATCAACTTTAACTAAGCCTTTAACTTTAACTAAACTAAACTTTAACTAAACCACTTAAGCGGTTTACATTCTATAGAACCAAAGTAGTAATGATAGGGTATTATAAACAACGGTTTATTTGGAGAGTATTGCTTACTGCATGTACTGTATTGGATGATTGTCCATCTTGCCTTTACGAATATGAAGACTTGAGACTGAAGCTGATTAAATTTAAGCCCTATATAAAATCTTGACTTTGCGACTAATTTTAGAAGACAGGATAAGAAAAAACCGGTCTACGGTTATGGCATTTGTACATTTAGAAAAAGCGTTTATTATGTGAATTGGAACACACTGAGAATTTTGAAGAGCACTGGTATAAAATATCGAGAAAGGAGGATTATACATAACCTGTACAGATGACAGGCAGCAGTAATTTTCTTAGAAGAACAAAAAAATAAAGCCGTAATCAAGAAAGTAGTAAGATAAGGATACAGTCTCTCACTTATGCTGTTTAACTGATATATACAACAAGCGATGAAGGCGGTTAAAACGTAATATGGTGTAATGAGCGTAATTTTCGTTCCGACGGTCAAGCAAGCGAGAGTCCGTAGGGCTGCATTCCAACGAAAATCGTGATGTTTTTCACCCCGGAAGGATTAGTGAGATGACCTGAGTCTGCAGGGAAAGTCATCGACCTGCAGAACCTTGTAGGAACCATGGAAATGGCGGCAAATGTTCCGACATGCAATTGGATTTCATATCACGTGGCATGCCAAAAGGAGGGTCCTAGAAGTGACGTTAGGGGAAATTGAGACAAAAAGAAGAGTCTGCGATGATCTGAGGTAGAGGAAGGATCAACCAGGAAGTTGGTCTACGATCGCTTGCCAATATCGGTACGCAAAGGTGCGACTACGAGGAAAGGTGTCCTCGAACAGGTATCTTGGCAGAACTTCACGACCTACGAGATCCGAGGGGCGAACCTGCGGACTCTAGCTGCTTGCTCCACCGCTGCAGACGTCAGAGAGAGACAGAAAAAAGGGAAACTGTATGTGTTTACGCGCCTGGACCTTTTCTCTGCTACACGGCCCGTAATTAAACCCTGTTAATAGTCTCATGCTCTTTTAAATATCAATATTAACTTCTTTAAATAAAATTAAATTTAACAAGTTAAACCAAAAATATAATTTTGCAATGGGAAAGGAATCAGACAGCAAGGAGAAGAAATAAAAGCCATACGCTTTTTCGACGATATTGTAGTTAGAGGAGTCAGAAGAAGACTTGGAAACCATAATAAATGGCATGAACGTGGTCAGGTGTCACATAGAAATCACTTCACTGCCCTTCACTATAAGCACTTCACTGATTCTAAAAAAAAATTTAAACTGCTCACTTTAGTTTTCTTAGCATATTCCTAAACTGATTTACGCTACCCGGAAAAGTCGCGAGTCTTTCTGCAGGCAAGGAATTCCAATCGCGTATAGGTCTATAAACAAATGAAAATTTTCCTACGTCAGTGCGTTGCCATTTTTCTTTAATTTTGAACGTATGATCATTTTTAGAAACATATTTAGAAGCAGTTATATTAATTATATGATTTTTCGATATATTTTGGTCAATCTCCCTAGACCACAAAATGTCAGTGGTCGAGGTTACCACGTGGTTTTCAGATAATATTGGGACACGCGCTCTGTACCTGCTGACTTTGTATTAACGAGAAGCGCTCGCTGGAATTCAGGGTTAACATCCAAACCGGAAATAAGATAAGTGAAACATAAACCTGGTCGCTGCTGTTCTAACTGCACATGTTGCATAACCAGGATTTGGTGAAAATTCTAATGAATCCCAAAGAAAAAGTCTATGAAGAAAGAAAGCAATAATACTGAACGTTCGTCGACATATTACATTTCTGTGTTTGTTTTTGTAGTAGTTTTCCTTTTATTTATGTTGTTGGTGGAAGTGCATGAATGAAATAACAACTGTTTGTTTTTTTAGTAGTGGTTTTCCTTTTGTTTATGTTGGTGTAAAGTGTTTGAGTCTAAAGGAGAATAATAATTGGATTCATCTGTGTTTGTTTATATGTTAATATAGCTGTGTGAAGTTGTAGTTTTGTTTTATTTATGTTTCTGATTCCCTTTCCTACCTTACGCCAATTTCTAAGACATTTGAGTAAATTAGCACCAACTATGCTCATACCGCTGAGGAATCGAGCATATTAGATGACTTTGAAAAAAGAGGTCATATAATATATGACAATATCGTAGTATTAGGGGAGTCAGATTAAGACTTGGAAACCATAATAAATGGCATGAACGGAGTCCTGGAGAAAGAATTCAATATGAGGATTAATAGAGGGAAAACCAAGGTAATGGAGTGTAGTTGGGAAACAATGGAATAACAGAGGATGTTAGATTGGGAAGGGATATTTTGACGGAAGTTAAGGAATTCTGCTCGTTGGGAAGCGTAATAACTAGGGATTGTAGAAATATAGTAGACATAAAGAGTGGGATAGCAAAAGGCAATTTACTTACGAGTAATGTAAGTGTAAATCTTAGGAAATCGTTGCTAAAAATGTTCTATGGAGCGTGGCGTTATATGGGTGTGAAACGTGGACGATAGGAGTTGGGGAAACGAAAATAATACAAGCCTTTGAAATGTGGTGCTATAGGCGAATTCTAAAAATCAGATGGGTGGATAGAATCACAAACGGGGAAGTTCTAAACAGAATAGGGGAAAAGAGAACAATATGGAGGACGTTGACTAAGAGAAGGGATAGGTTGAAGGCCACGTTTTGAGAGATATGGTTCTTGTAAAATTAGAATTAGAAGGAAGTGTGTGGGATAAGAACTGATGAGGGAGGCCAAGGATGGATGAGGAAGGATTTTATAGCTATGTTAAAATGAAAAGGCTTGCGCAAGATAAGGTCAGCATTGATGGTTGCATCAGAGCAGTCTTAGAACTGAAAACCACAACAACAGCATATAAAATCTCACTGAAGCAAACATCAAGGATAAGGATGTCACTAAATTTAGGTCGCTAATCCAGAATGCTGCCACGTTGAATCTTGAAGCTATTAAATATTAATTACTAAAAATTAAAAGGTTTGGATTAATGTTGTTGAAGTATTCATTCCTAAGACTGGTCTGATGCAACTCTCCATGTCAAACTATCCTGCGACACCTTTTTCATTTCAACATAAGTGTAACATCCTTCCTTATCCATCCTTGGCCTACCTTATCTGTTGTTATCCCGCACACTTCCTTATAATTCTAACTCTACAAGAACCGTAAGTCTCAAAACGTGGCCTATTAATCTATCCTGTCTCTTGGTCAAAGTTCTCCATATTGGCCTGTTCCCCTGTTCTGTTTAGAGCTTCATGGTGAGTTACCCTATCCACCCACCTGATTTCATACTAATTAATTTGTCCAGAAATCATAGTCGTGTTTTGAAAATTTACTCTTTGATTGCTTACCCAAGTTTTCCTTTTGAACAAGTAGTAATAAAGTTCAATATAAAATAAAAGACTACACATGCTATATACGATGGGGTTTGGTGGGGAGGGGAGAAGGGCGATGGTAAAAAGGAGTCTGCGTTACAAGCACAACTTTTTCCTTTCTCCGTGTATGACATACACTTGACTTATTAACCTGTGATTGAATTCAATTATGAGAACCTTAGTGACGCATAAAGAACAGTAAAGTGAAGACTCCGTAGGGCTGTTTGTGGACCAATGCCCTAAGAGGATGTGACTCGGAGTCCAGTTTCCTGCTTGGTCTGGTCAACTCCATTACCGTAAAGTTCGTTAGGCAGTGTCACGAGCAAACCATTAGGGCCATAGGATAACAACTTTGTCTGCCCTGGTCGTCAATGCTGGAGCACACAGGGAGCTAAGCGTGCAATTACACAACCGTAGTTGCAGTTGTAATTACTTGTCGGTCAGACCGCCAACTTGACAAATCGATGCGGTATTGACGCTCTATCGACTCCACGCAGGGTCCCTGTAATAACCCTCAGCTGTATGTACTTTTGGAGGAACATGACTCAATACTTCTCTGTCACTTCGTAAAACAAAACTTGTAGTGAACTAGATGTTTAACAGAGGGTACTTCATATTATACTTCCTAAATCGATAATACTAACAGCAGTAAATTAAATTGTTTTAAAAATTAATTCAGAGACTCTCATTTTATATTTCTTAACAAAATTAATGTAATTTTTGTACATCCTGTTGAACATGTACCTAAACCCACCAACATTACATTCCTCAGCTTAATTTTTCACTTTTGAAGAGAAACAATATAATTGCTAACGGCAAAACAGGATGAGATTGTGTGCAGTGGGCTTCCTTGAACACTTCACGTTGTTATATATATATATATATATATTAAAATAATAATGATTACTTCAAGGAATTTATTAAATTTTTTGTTTTAAGACTGATAATTAATTTACTATGATGATTATTTTCCCTTATTTATATCAGTCACGTCATAAAACCAAATATATTTCAATTTTGATTTCCAAACTTTATTCTGAAGGAGTTTACGGCAATTGCCATATTCATCTGCAAAAAAATTACAACATTTAAAACATTACAATTTTTTAAAATATATATACAAAAATGTGAAATTTTGTTTAAATTTACGATTATATGATATAATGTTTAAAAATATTATACATACCTTCATATATTTCGAAAGCAAATAAAGTTTCTAATTTACTTCATGGGTTAATATGTGATTCTAGGGTGTTCTGGCTTACACAGAGCATTTTTAGAACTTTGGATTTCCAGAAGTTCATCCTCTTGTGCTCACCAAGCACAAACTGAAACTTACATCCCTGAATCGTCGAAAAATTTACATTGAAAAATTCTTTCAATGAGTCTTAAATTTAGCAACGTCAAACTTAATTTAATTGTCAAAGTGTTGATCATGATCGTAATTTTTAAATTTTCTGGAACGAGATTCAGTAATTCTAAGTCGAAAATTAACTAAATTTCTATTTTTTATTCTAAAACTTCGGCGTAATGTTTTATTGCTATGTGATTAATTACGCACAATAATATCTACAACGTTTTATTTAACTCTCGCGCAATTTGTACAATGTTACACATATCCATCTTATCTGAGACTACTAAAAACTTAGAGTCATTGTTGCGGTAAAAGAACTGCCACACCGCGCGTCAGCCACTGAAGTTCTTTGCACTTCAATGCATGTCGCTACAGTTTTGATATTTCCTCACTTTCCTTTCTAGAATTCATACCATTTTTGTTCTTAAAAAGTGAATGGATTTTAAAATCTTTCTTTTAATTTTACTTCTTTCTTTATCTAATTGTTTTGGCATTGCTCTTAGTATAATTTTTATTACAATCAATACAATTAATTTTATATATTAAATTAGTTTCTTCTTTTATCGGAATTTCATAATAAAGTTTGGAAATCAAAATTGAAATATTTTTGGTTTTATGACGTGACTGATATAAATAAGGGAAAATAATCATCATAATAATGATTTTTACTGCCAAAAAACTTCATCTCTATCGAGAAACGAACTAAAGCCCATACCTTTGCAACAATAATTCAATGTTTTCAATTTTACACGACATTACGTGTACCTATAAAAATGCGGATCAGAACTGTTTTGTTTTGTCATCAGTGTACAATGAATGACACTCAAAAACAAAAAAGAGACTTTCTGTTAGTATCCTTTCTCCTGAATTCAAATATGATATTGGCGTGTCAAACATTGTAATATTTTAAAACATTCTTACTCACTTAAATGAGTACGAATTGACGATTTCTGCCATATTTCACCTAGAGAGCAGCACTGTTTGAACTTAGTGGTTGAAATTATCAATTCGACAATACTATAAACCTTGAAGAATTCGGAAATTTAATATGTAAATTAACTGTCAGAATTACTATTTCCTTACTGAGAGAAAAATGTTTCGTTGCATGATCCTGTGTAATAGACGAAAGAAAAGTTTATTTAAATAAATTTAAACTATTATATCTGTGGGGTATGGAGAAATTGCGAATGTTTTGTTAAAACAGGATAAAAACTGCATTAAATGCAAAATACGGGTACTTTTGATTAAATCATATGTCCACGTATGTTATTATAATTCTACAATTTACGTCTTACAACTTCCGCGTCTTATGGAAATATAAAAATTACGGTTTACAAAATGACTACAATAACTCAATTGACAATAGACAAAATATAGCGCTCCCTCAAACCAAGGTCTTCTTGAATATCGTAGAATTGGCGACTACAGTGAAAATTTGAAGAAAAATTGACAATAATATAATTCAATCTTCGCTCTGCGATCTGTGCCAACACATTCACTACTCCAGACTCATTTAAAACCTCTCAGAACTGGAAAAAATATTAGTGTTCTCCGTTCTTTAGTTTATTTTCTCAATACGATAATTTGTCATACTTCCTTCCTCCTACTCGAATAGTCGTGTTGCCTGATTATCAACTTATCTAAATTTGTAATTAGATTGGAATGTTAACTACCTAAACTCGTGTCCTTTTCAATTTTTTTATAAGTAACTCTATGAAGTTTGGTCATGAAACGTATTGAATCACTTCTCTCCTTGTCACACCATTGCTGCACCATGCCAATGATAGAATAACTATAACTTAAACTGCTTGGTGAATGTAACTATCCAACTCAGCGAATATCGAATCTACGAATTTGAAATTAATCTCCATTATTCTTTGAGTTTTCATAACTGATTGTCTCTCCCTTCCACCTTATCAAATGGTTAAATTGAACGCATCGTACGAGTCATTGATCATCTCGGAGACACCGAAACCAATTCACCGTTTTGATAAAATATTTTCACCGCTTCTTAAACCTTTCATCACATATAAGTTACAACCAAAGTTATTATGTTTACAATCAATAAGAAGACGGGCAATAAGTCAGTATATAATTCATTACTATTTAATTAACATAAATACGACGTTTCGTCACAATTTTGAGACTTTCTCAGGCATAAAATTTAACAATTCATTACATTTACTTCTTACCTCCCTCAACCTAAAAGATTATTAAATGTATTGAAGTATTTGGTGTCGCGGACCATCTCCTGCGACGTTTGCGGCCGCAATTTCAAAATATTAGGTCATCAGTGGAGTGAAAAAATAAATAAACCGAAGTTTCTTTGACAAATAGGAGTGACTATGTGAACTTTTGAAAGCTTACATCAACGATACCGACAGACGACTGCAGCTGGTGCCGGTTGTGACGGTCCGTTTTACGTTCCTTATCATAGAAGGTGCCAGCGGAGGCGAACCTTTTTTCTTTGACTACAACGGTATGAACTAGCTGCATGGGACACGCCTTGAGCCCAAAATTTTTACATCCCCGCAGAACTCAAGAGCTCAACTCTGCTCTCGCCAGCGGTCCGCAATTCAGTAATCGTCTCTCATCAAACTTCTTCCCATTTGGCCTCGCATGGATCCGAATTCTCCTCCTTCCCTTAATAATTGCTACTCAGCTGCAATTTTAACTAGATTTTTACGGTTTGAAATTTACAAAATTGCAGACAATAGGAAAATTTTAGACACCGGTTGTGAACAAATGTCTTCGTACTCGGTTCACGTTCGTCACGCTTAAGCTGATTTCAATTAGCTACGCGTAGCTTGCAGCTTGAGAGAAGAAAATACTTCTTTAATTAGGATTGGATCTGCTATTCATTAAAAAAACGTACATATTACATGTCTTTGACGAATTTCAAATTAACAGACATGATGAGTTGTCAGCATCGTAATAAGAAAACCCCCTGAAAATAAATTTGATATCGATTTTGGTCGTTTTCGTATTACTCCCTTTTCCATCCCCACTCTTACTGTGGATAAAGGTGTCTTATCTCCGCGCTAGATAGTTAGCATGCAAAGTTTGCTTTATATTGGCCCATAATACACATTTTTATTTTAACAATTATATAATAACTGATGATTATTACTGATGAGTGAAACGAAACCAAAGAACTCAGTTTCATTATTTTTTGGGGTTAACTTCCTATATGAGGGTGATCCTGAAACAGGTAACTCCCTCTTTAATAGCATAGGAAGGAAATTAAAAGAGGGGATTAAGAAGGTAGAGCAAGGTAGCCAAGGGTTAACTAGGGCCCCCGGGCTGTGGTTTAAGGATCCTACCCGGTAAAAAGATGCAGGAAAAACCCTAGAAAACCTGCATCAGGTAGGTCGGGCTTTTTTTGAAAAAGTACAGAAATGTGTATTGATGTGGCATATGTGACTAGAGTACGGTCTTGCGACCGATGGAGCCAGCAATTTTTTGCATAAAGACCGAGTTCAATGCCTCTGGCTCTGAGATTAGGGTTTGAAATTTGAAGTTCAAGAAAGGGACGGCAAGGATTGGAAGATCTCGAAATTACACGAACATCGATTAATTTTGTTTATGTTTTAGTTCGTATTAAATGCACGTGGAAATGTGGTACTTATATATTTTTCAATTAATAATTTAATGTGCTGAATTCTTCACGGTGCATCAACGAGAAGAGAAGTTTAATATTCAGAAACGTATTACTTCCTCAATATCTACGCTTATTACTAATTTAATGGCTTATAAAATTTGGTCTATAATAAACTGTCACAGCGGAAATTTCTTTAATCTCCGTTAACATTCTTGTGCACAATGCTAAAAGCAGGTGAAAGGAATGTTTGATACGCCTGTGGAAGTCCAATAAATATTTGTTATGATTACCCTATTCTTTTTAATAATTTATTTTATATTATTTACTAGCCGAGTACCCAGCGTTGTAACGGTGTATATTTATAGTACCTCTGAAAGTTAGACAGTAATCACTTGATAAACTGAAATCGAACCGCCTCTTTTTCGACCATTGGTCGATGGTCACTCCCCGACACCTACCAGCAGTACATTAATTTCAAATTAGCTTCCGAGTCACGATTTCTCCTGTCACATTAAATAAACACTACGTAAAGATAGTCTGTATAATCGTGGTAGATTAACGTAGTAGAAAATATACACGGCCGACCAGCCGTGGTCTAGTGGCTATCGTCGCTTCCCCATACCACAGAGGTGTTGTTAAAGAAACCATACTGTGGTACCCCTACATGGATATAAGTCGCTAATAACCTTGCAGTTGGTACGACTATATAAAAAATATGCACGGACCCTTGTTTTATTTTTTGTAGTACTCAATCCTTAGATTGGTTTCATTCATCACTCCATGCTATCCTATTCTGTGCAAACCTTTTCATTTCAACATAAGTACATCCTCCCGAATCAACTTAGCGTATTCCATCCTTGTCCATCCTCTTTTGCTCTTACCCCATACACTACCGTCTAATGTTAACTTTTGAAGAACCTCATGTCTCCAAACGTGGCTTATTACTCTATCTGTTCTTTTGGTTAAAGTTCTCTATATTGTTCTCTCTTATCTTATTCAGTTTAGAACTTCCTGGTACTAACTATCCACCCATCTAATTTTCAGCTTTCTTCTACAACATCACTTTCAAAAGCTTCTATTCTTTTCCTTTTTTCAACTCCTACCGTCTACGTTTCACATTCATACAACGCAACACTCCATACGAACCATTTTAGTTATTCTTTCCAGATATATACCTTAATGTAGTAGAAAATTTTCCAATTTTCCTAAGAAAATCCAAAATAGCCAGGGTATATTAAAAAATTAAAAAGTTCAGATTTGGTCCTACTAGAGATTGAACCGAGAACCTTGGGCATGTGAATGACATTTGATAACCACACTACTATGGGAAATCCTGTTGCTGTTTAGCAGAAACATTACTTCATATATCAACGAAATCCTCAATGAAAACAACCGTTGCTCCCACGTATGCACCCTATTTTTTAACAATAGTTCTCTCCGCGTTTTTCCTAGGATTCCTCCTGCCCAGTGTTTTTATACGGTTTTTTAAAAATGTACGTACCATTTTTTGAAATTTGACCCTCATTAAATTTTTTATAAATAAATACAAACAATTGCTTTATTATTTGTAGTGTAGATGATTGAGGTTGCATATAAATAATACGGGAAAGGCCGCTTACGGTTAATTGCCTTTTTTAATTTGAAAAAAATTGTTTGTCTATTGTTTTGTTTAAATTCTGTATGAAAGCAGGTTAATATTAATTCAAAAAAAGTATCGTCTACGTTTTTAACTTCAAGCAAGTCATTCCAGTAGTCTGTTTTTATCCCATTCTAAATTAAATAATCCAATTTGAACATCTCTAGTTATGTTGCGATTAACTTACAGTCAGTAGGTAGACCGAGAATTCTTTATGAATCCATTACACTGGGAAAACCTGCGTTCACGACATTTCATCCGGAATGTAAAAGTTTAATTTCCATTTAGATTGATCCTTTCTAAATAGAAGATATTCAGCTCAAGGAAGAGAGAGTTTCATGCTCTTATTTAGAAAAACATATAATGTATTTTAACATCTTCTACTTACGTATTTATTATTGTGTTTGCTAGAAATGATTAATAAAGAATTAACTCATGCAAGTGGTATTAAAATATAACACATTCATCACATCATTCATAAATATATTCAGCAATTGATTTTGTTTTTTTAGTCTATCTAATTAAGTAAATATTTTCTTAAATTGTGTACTTGTAAGTGGCAAGATTTGACACAGTAGTATTAATGAACACTCCAAAGGAATATATTATATTGTCAGACGTGAGATGGTTCACCAGCTATTAGAGCAGGCATTTTAGCATTTGAGCTTCTTCATAACATACAAAGTGACAGTTCCAGCCACTTAGTGGCTGATCCAGTATGAAAATTAATAATAGAACATAGATTGAGAAAATAATGTGGTCTTAAAGCATGCTTATTTGAAGAGCAACTGCTTTTCCAAAAAAAATTGTTTTAACATTCTATTTGACTCGCATTCTATTTGGCGTTCCATTCTCGTATATACTATTTTAGTTAATATTTTGCATGCATGAGATTCTAAACTAATTGTCCTGTGCTGTTCGTATCTATCATCCCCAGTTTACTAAAATCTGAGATTCTTCCATGTTTAAATTTTAAGTGTTATAAAGAAATTTTAAATTATAATTTTGTGTTCGTTTCATTTCGATATCTTGTAGAGTTCATAAGGTATTAATGGAAATATTTATAAATCAATTAAATTGCCGCGCGAAAGCCAGCATGAAAATAATTTGCGAGTTATTAGTCTTATCAGGTGTTCGTATACCATTCATCGTTCATACTTTTGTATTATATAGTATACGTTTTCAGGATGGGAGGGAGGGGGGAGGAAGGACGAACATTCTCTTTCCATCATGATTGCAGAGAGCCTACTTCCTGTGAAATAATAAACTCCTTTGGATCGTCGATACGACGATACGTAAATTGGTTTCATTTGTCGCGGCAGATAAATTTTAATATTTAGTAATTACTCATTTTTATTGGCCTCGAAACGTATGATACCGTACTTTTCATATATTCAGTGAATTGAACTTTATCAAAGTTCTTTACCAGTTGTTTCGTTTTTAGGACAAAATGAAAAGATCTAATTTCCGCGCGAACGAAGTTCGGGCAAAGCTAGTTGTTAATAAATTTATTAAGTTTGCAAATTGGTCTCTTTACAATATTTTTTTTATCAAACCGATCGCTGATTATAATTCTTTAAAAAAATCCTGTAATACCACTGATATATGATTTATCTTTAGGTTTTTCCATATTTACAATTAATGTATTCATAATCATATTACTTTCATCATTATTATTACCTTTCTTAAAATATTTTAGAAACACTATATCTACGTTGTTACCTTTAGTAAAATAATTTAACATTAGTATTCTCGTATTTAATTCAATTGTACATATTCTTTCTTTTACTTCTTTCTCGTTTTTCATCTTATAGCAACATTTCGTCCAATATTTCCGTATTAAATGAGGTGGATACTAGTTTTCTATTTAGTTTCATTTTTATCCTAGTGAAACACGTATGAAGAATGTTTATTCTACCAAATTTCTCTAATTCAGTGGTAAAACAAATTCATGGATGAAAGCATTTTAAATTATCAATTCATACATGTATACCGTCACTTGTATTTTGTTGTAAAAACGCCTTTTTTATTTGGTAATGTTAATAAAAACAATTTTAACGGAATATTGTGAACCTTTAATGGATAAACAACATTTTTTATTGTGTATTTTATTTATGTATCTTAAATTGATATGGGCAATCCATATTCTGAAAAAACTGGAAGGCCGACGAACGAAGAGGCAACGAAGGTGACAAACTGTAACAGACGGGGACATTAATGAGGCGCTAGCGGCTTACTTGCTGAAACGAAGCTCAATTTAGAGAATAATAGAGAAGGATGAGTTGCCAGTATATAAAAAGGTTTTAAGTATGCGAGATGCCACACCCTGAAACCTAATATTGACATAAGGGCGATAAATCCTTCAAGAGAAATAGACGGAATAAATTTTTTCTGTTCAATGAAACTTTTTCATGTTTTTATAATGCTCTAGTTCAAGTAAACAAAGTGTACTGAAATTACATATACTATTTAACTTTTGTATTTATAGCAGAAGTGTACACATGCATAAAAGAATAAATGAATGAACCATTAAAATATACGTCATTTACTGCATCAATTTCAGATGTCACTGGTAAAATAAAATACAAGACCTTTCCTTAATGGAACATGATCATCTTTGCACCTATCTGTCCATCATCCATCAGTTTCACCCAACAGGATCTGTCCAAATAAACTTCAACAGTTATCATATTTTCTATTATGTTTCATTGAAACAAAACTCCTGTATCAGTACAATAAATGATGACGTAAATTTTATTGTTTTTTTAACAAAATATTTTTCTTTCTTCAATGTGCCTACTGCATGTTAGAGCTACATAAGTGTAGACTTGAATTAAACACCGTAAGATGAAAATGGATTAGGCATACGGGTCGTTAATTTCTCGAAATACCTCTATTATTCTTTCCGTTATAATGTTAATATAACTAAACTACACATAAATTGATGTTTTAAGAATGGGCAAGCTTGGCATTGGTCTCCATTCTGTTACTCCAATAAAACTCGGACTATGATCTGCTCATTACGAAATGCAGGCTAAAAAGGAGTAAACTCAAGAAAGTAATTAGAACAAAAAGATGGGAATTAGAAAAATTGAAACTACAGGGTGTTTCAGAATTTAAAAGATGATATTCAGACTAGATTAATGCAGAAAGGAGAAAGTTGTTAGACGACTGCAACTCTGCGTTAATAAGATCTCATACCCTGAACGATATGTTGAAATATGAAAATTAGCCAAAGAGGCAAACCAGTTGAAGATTTCATTGTGGAAGAGAAAACAGACGTAGCTTATTAGGAAAATTAAAGAAACATTCGGAGAGACGAAAAATATTAACATGATCATCGGGAGAGCAGATAGGAAACCAATTCTAGATAATGAATAAAAAGCAGAAAATGGAAGGAATGTATAGAAGAGCTGTATCACGGTGGAAATCTAGATCATTCAGTAATAGAAGAAGAAGAGGTGGATAATGAATAGTAGGGAGACAAAACTTTGAGATCGGAGTTTGATAGGCGCTGACAGACCTCAGCAATTGTAAAGCGCCAGGAATAGATAACATTTCCGTGGAGTTTATAATAGCATGGGGCGAATAAGCAATAACATGGCTGTTCAGGATAGTTTCCGAAATATACGAAACAGGAAGAATACTAGAAGATTTTAGTAACAACATAATTATAGCCATACTGAAAACACTTGGGCTGATAGATGCGAACAGCACAGGACAAATTGTTTATAATCTCATGAGTGCGAAATATTTTTTTTTTGGTTTAACAGGCTTCATGAGGATGATCCTGAAACGGGCAACTCTCCTTTAATAGCATTGGAAGGGAATTAAACAGAAGGTAGAGCAAGGTGGCCAAGGGTTGACTAGGGCCCTCGGGCTATAGTTTAAGAGATGCAGGAAAACCCTAGAAAACCTGCATCAGATAGGTCGGGCATTGGGTAATATTCTCACGCCCTTCCGAATGAGTGCAAAATATTAATAAAAATAGTATATAGGAGAATGGAACGTCAAATCTATTGCGAGTTAGGAGAATATCAATTTGGTTTTAGGAAGAATATAGACTTCTCTTGTCCCTACATTCTTCCTTCTACGTCTAATTTTAGAAGAGAGGATAATGAAAAACTGGCCAACGTTCATGGCATTAGTAAATTTACAAAAAGCGTTGGATCATATGAACTGGAACACAGTATTAAGGCTTTTGAAGTACTTTGGAATAAACTATCGAGAAAGAAGTTTAGGAATAGGTTAAGAAAACTTAAGTGAGTAGTATTTTTTTAGAATCTGTGAAGTGAAAATAGTGAAGTGGAGTGAAGTGATTTTTGTGTGACAGCTATCTTTTTTTTTCAGACCAAAAACAACACTTCAAAATTCTACCTTAGTGTAAAATTTTTATAATTGTATCTGTGTTTTATTTGTATTTGTGTTTTCTTTGTATATAGCTGCCACCGGGCAAATGCCCAATGGCAGCTAAGTAATAATATTAATAATACATAACCTCTACAGATGGCAGTCAGCTGTAATTAGAATTGAAGATCAAGAAAAGGATGCTGAAATGAAGTAATGAGTAAGCAAAGGATGCATTCTGTCGTCCATCCTGTTTAACTTATATATAGTACAGGCGATGAAGAAAGTTTTAATTGTAAATATTAGTATATCGTTGCTAAAAATGTTCATATGGTTCGTGGTGTTATATTGGTACGAAACGTAGACGATAGGAGTTGCGGAAAGGAAACCAATAAGTCATTTAAATGTGGTGCTATAGGCGAATGCTGAAAATCAGATGGGTGGATAGAATCACTAACAAGGAAGTTATAAACAGAATAGGGAAAGAGCGAACAATATGAAGAACGTTGACAAGAGAAGGGATATATTAATAGGCTTGTTTTGGGACATGAGCGTCTTGTAAAATTAGATGGAAGTGTGTGGGGTAAGAGGGGGCCAAGGATGGAACACGCTAAGCAGATAATGGAGGACGTATGATGTGCTAGTTATAAGGAAATGAAAAGGCTTGTGCCAGATAGGGTTACATCAGACCATTCTTAGGACTTTACACCACAACAACAACTGTTACTCCGTGATTAATACAATTCAAGAAGACTTAAAATATAGTTAAACGACTCCCAATCAGTAAATATGTGGTGACCAGTATTGTAAACGAATTTTTGCCCTTGATCAAGATTCTTGTCCTGACGAACTGAAGAATTTTTGTGATTAGTAGGTTGTGTAACTAATCAGCATTAGTTTCGAGTCTGATACGATTTTCTTGTATTCAAATATAGCCATTGTTAAATTATGCTAAATTCTTAATGTATTGTTTTAATATAAAATTAATTTACGTCAACTTAGTGCTGGGAAATGCTATATAGAGCAAACTAAACGTGATCTGGGAGCTATATTGAAAGAATATAAAAATAATCATATGAACCATAAATTAGAGGAAAGTGTTTAATTCGATTGGGATAATGTTGAAGTTTTACTGCAAATTCTGTTTAAAGGAATATATGTGAAATGTTGTTTATTAAAACTGTTACAATACAAAATTCTCATAATGTTAACTTAAAATTGAGTAATAATTGTGGTCTTATATTTTTTAACTT